>BPLR01021304.1:0-66265 GCA_021605095.1 Caerostris extrusa | reverse complement strand
TATTGCCGAATGGTGTATTTATCAAAAATGGAAATCAATTTATTTTTTATGGTAGTAAAAATAATAGTTGGTTATATTTAACGAAAAGTTAATGGATTAACGTAATTATCTGATTCATCGGTGATTAGGAAATTATATTTCATTTTTTAGATATATGTATAATATATAATTATTCCTAATCTTTATTTGGCTACTTAATTTACATTTATCAAAGGCTGTAATAATGTTTGTTATAAAGATTACATGTTAAACTTTTACTCTAGAAACTTTTATGCTCAAATAAATGGATTATCTCAATTGCTCTCTATTTAATTTTCTGAAAAATTCCATATAAATTAAAAAATTTAATGAAACTTTGTCTTAAAATATATTTTCTTCCCTCTTCTTTCATTTGATTACGAGGTGAGCTGCCGGATTGCCTGGTGGCTAGCGCTCTAGCTGAGCAGCCACAGGCATCAGTTCGAATCCCTGGCCATGACATGGAGATTCGGAGCATAGTTAAATAGTTCAGTTATAACAGCTTAAGTGTGCAAAAAATGACCTTGGGAGGCAGGCGTAAACCAAACCTTTAAGCCTTTATTTTATTTGGCACAACAGTCCCACGGTGGACCAGCTCTGTAGTCTACTTGCTGATAGAAGGAAAGCTTCGAGAGCAGGAGACTCTATTTTCTTTTATATGGACTGAGTTAATCAGACTTATATTAGAGAACAGGATCTACGATATAAAATGTATTCCAGACAAGCCGGCATATTTTCTCCTTGTATTATGATTTTCCTTTTCTGAAGGAAGTTTCCAGTTCTGCAAAATATTAGTTTACCTTGTTTTTAGTGAAAAGCTTGTGGCTTAGAAATAATACTTCACTCATTACATAATTTATGTGTTCTTTTCTAATGATAGATGGGTACTTCGGTTTTAGGGTCATTACTCAACTTGAAAAAGTTAAATGAGCAAATTCGGTGTTACTCAGAAGGAGGAAGGTCATCATACTGCATCTGCATCTTGTCATCGCTGGCATTTTGCACGAAGATACTTCAAGATAAATTGCTTGGGCTGAAATCACGCGCTTTCCCTATCTTGTCGATAGGATTTGCGAATAGGATCAGATTCAAGATCCTGGAAGTCTGCTGTTGCAAAGGCCAAAAGACCCCAACCAATCGGTCAACGAGCCGCCCATTCAGAAAAACAGAATAATATTTATCTTAGTTTGGTCCTTATTTTCTTTTCTTTTGACAATGTATATACTCTTTCTTTTCGAGAGGAAAAGTTCGTAATTCCCACAATTCAAAAATCCCATGACATTCTTTTATATGATCGAAACTTGACCATCTTATTATCTCCAATCACAATCTACATTTATTTCTACATGTGAATTAAGTGAGAAGGGATTGGTGATGGTATAATCCTGAGGGGAGAATATTTCGGCGTGGATGGCAGCTGTCTTCCACTAGCCCCGAGCAGTGTTTCTCAGTACGAAGTATTTTCTAAGCATGTCGACGAATCTTTGCTTCTACTGCTTGCTTTCTTATTGGATATCACATCTCTTCCTCTTTTTCGTTTTTTCTCCTTGTTTATTTTTATTTTCAGGTTTATCTATATTAAGACGGAATAGACTCTATATTCCTTCTTTATACGATTTATTGATCAAATCGATCGATTTTTATTTTTTGCTCATTTGATTTTTTCTTTCTCAATTAGCCAAAGAGGGGTTGAATTTATCGTATCATCTTGACACTGGAAATTTGGACTCCGATCATTCAAGCCCTTGTGTAAAAATTAGAATCTCCAATGATAAGGTATGGATTACCATCTTGCAATAACATATTATTTGATACTTTGATGAGAAAGCAAGACTATAATTTGCTTAGGATGACTTGTTTTTATGGTTAGCATGTTGTAAACTTGTACTTTCAAAAGATGTCTTGACATTTTCAATTTTGTCTTACGACGAAAGGGACGACGTTCATTTTTTGCACGAGTGAATAGACGGTAAGTATTTAATTCATAGATAATTGATTCGGAAAGATCTCCCATCAAGATTTAACATCTGTTGGAAACTAAGTTTTGTTTTCTTTTATAGTGAGCAACTACGACAAGGACGATCTTGATTTAATTGTTTTTATGAGCTCTTTCACTGTTGTTAGAAAATCTGCATTCTAATTGTACAGTCTGAAGATTTTTTATATTTTCTTAAGGGCAAGCAACAAACGTCTATGTGCATTTTTTTTTACAGTGGAAGCTACACATTAACACAATTCTCAAACGTTTAGACAAGAAATCAATGAACTTTTATTTACAATGTAAATGAAAAAAAATTTAATTTAAACAAATTTAAATTTGAACAACTTGTTAGGGCATTTAACAGCGTCAACTGCCGCTTCCTTCCATCTGGATGGGCAACTTGGTGACAAGTGGCTAAGCTCGACCTTTTTGGTGTGACTGGAGGTTTCAGGGTGGAGATCCTGGCTACCGTGACATGGATGTTTATGATTCGTTCGGAATCCACTTTAATCGGTAGCTCCATGTCACCCAGCTTTCTACCCTGGTGTGCAAACGATGACTGGAAGCAAATATCTGGATAGAGATAAGTTCATGGACAAGTGAGATTGTACATGGAGATAGGTTCATCTTGGAAGATAATTATGGTAATGCTCAATTACAATATAAAATTATAATTAGAAAAAGTGTATTCCAAAACTATAAAGAAAAAAGATTAAAAATAAAAAAAAGAAATAAAAAATTTAACAAAAAATTAAAAGAAAACAAAAATAAAATTAATGTTTAGAGAGCTCATTAGCATTAAACTACTTGAGAAAAATGTTGGTGAAATTCTTGAGGTCTTTATGATTTTTTTGGGTTTTGTATATCATAATCTTTCGGAAAGTCATTTAGGTTGTTTATTGGGATTATTTTGAGATATTACTATAAAAATTAGTTGCTAATTTGTGAATAAAGTTTTGATATAGAGGACGATTAAGTGCAGAAAGTATGTCTTTACTGCGGAAAACCAAGGATCATCAACTACCATTCTAATGACTTTATTTTTCTAGGTTTTGTCACTCTACGGTCATTTATTTGCACATTTTGGGCTAAAAATTATACCGGACCTACAGTTTAACGTGGATTCGAACCACTAACAAACATCTATGCCATCACCAGGATCCAAACTTGGGGCCTGTGGTACCAAACCAGAGCGCTAGCCGATTCGTATCAAGCCGCCGACTTTTATTTTTTATAATTTGAATTGGATTAATATGAGTTTTGCATTTAGATCCCCCATATTAGGCTTACATATTTTTATAATGGGACACATGTAGGCTATATAAATGAGAATCTTGATAGTAATAGAAATCGGTCTGTTTTTAGGGAAATAAGAGATAACATTTTCTGATATCAAGATTAAATTTATTCTAGTATAAATGTATGAGGGAAGATATGTTAGATGCTTATCTGGAATAGCACTGAGATATTTCGCTTTATTAAGACCAGGAAATGTTGGTACTATAATTTTGTTATATTTGGCTTTATGTTTCTTTTCTAAGTGCATAGTACATCAGTTTTAGTGGTATTTAATTTAAATCGCCAATTAGTTAACCCTTTTCAAGCATATAAATGTACTTTTTTTGCAGCGGTTAGTGACATTTTAATATTTTTATGTTGAGCAAGATCATCAATGGCGTCAGCAAATGAGACAGTTAAAAATGTTAGGAGTTTGCGGGATATCATTCATGTAAAAAGTTTGAATAGATGAAATGCAATTACAGAGGAATGCCTGCAGACCTGATTTTAATTGTAGAATCAGTACGGTTTATAGTAACAATAAATTTTCAATTATAAGGTAGCTGATTAGTAGTTTGATTAGATGCGGAGAGAGTTGTAGAAGATTAGTTTATAAATAAGTCTAGCAATGTCTGAATGCCCTGTCAAAGGCATTAGCAATGTCTAAATAGATAACTCCAGTGATTGATTTGCTATTTAAACAAGTTCCTATAGTTTCAGTAACTCGAAGTAATTTATGGGTAGTTGAAGATTATGTATAAAGCTAAATTATTGGAAATAATAATTAGCTTATAATTATAAACATGTGAAGATGTTCTTGAAGGATGATTTTCAATTATTTTACTAAGGGTGGGAATAAAAGAAATTGAGCGATAGTTAAGATTAGTAGCATCTTTGTCTGGTTTGAGTATTGGAAGAATGCGTGCTATTTTCCACTGAATAGGCGAGATTAAGGGACAGCATTAGTAATATTATTGATAGGATATATAATGTTAAGTGGCAGATTTTTGCACATTTTATTAGTTATGTTGTCTATACCTGGAGATTTATTAATTTAGTTTAATAAAGTACATAATTTCAGGAGGGTTGATAGAACAGGTGATAGATGGATGAATAATATTATGGAAGGAATTGATAGTGTTGAGAACATGATTATTATTATCAGAATCAAATGTTATTTTCTTGAAATTATTCATGATAAAGGTTAGCAAGGTTTCTGCTTTTTTTCAGCTATTTTAGTGCCGAGGTTTAGAAGAAGTATTATAGGTAGAAGTGAATATTAGTAGTAAGATCCTCAATTTTAAGATTAATTTAGTCAGTTGTGTCAATCTTGTAATCTTGGTAGGTTTAAAGGTAGAAACATTAGCAAGATAGTTAGCATAATTTTTCCAATTAGTAATTTCTGATAGTGTTGATTTGAATGGTATAATCAATATTAAAAGTTATAATAACAGGGTTATGATTTTAGGAGAGTTCAGAAATAAAATGAACATTGTGTTGAAAAAGGAATTATTAGTAAAAGTTATATCTATGATGGAAGCAGAGTTTTTACCTAAGCGAGTAGGGGTAAAAGGAGACATGATTTAAATCTCAGAGTTATTAGCACAATTCCTAAGTTCTCTTCCAGTTCTTTTGTGATTTTACATCCCCAAAGTCTATTATGAGCATTGTAATCACCATCAAGAATAGAAGAGGCATTTATGGAGAGGAGAGTAGTTAGGATCAATTTAATTTGGAACATACACAGAAACAGTAGTATTAGGCCAGTTAGTAAAGTTAATAGAAATAAGGGTTTGGAATTTAGCTACTTAAATTTGAACAATATGTCCACTCCGAGATAATCTAAGGAAACAGTTAATCTCTAAAATACATGCACATTTTGAAAAGTGCAAAGTACGATTCAACAAATGCTCCCGCCTGAGACTGATTAACTTGTGTACAATTTCTTCTTCATTAAAAAATGTGCATACGTTTCTTTCATTATTCATGATTCAGTTTATTTTTGAAGGTTATGAATTTATGATTCGGGGTTGTTCTATGGTTTAATATACTGTTAGTCTGAATATTTATTATTCATTAAATTCATACAATACTTAATAATTTAACAATTAATTAATAATTAGTTATAAAATTCATACAATTACTTAATAATTTAACAATTAATTAATAATTAATTATAAAATTCATTTACTTAATAATTTAACAATTAATTAATAATTAATTATACAATTAATTAATTACTTCGTTGGAATATATATTTATTATTTTCTTAAAATAGTTCCTTTTAAATTACTAAACATATGTAATGAATAAGCACCATTTTGAAATATATTTTATTGTGTATACTGTAATGATAGCATTTAACATCTATTGGACAGATGATCAAAATTTACAATAATTTCTATTTTTTTTTTTTCTTTTTATTCGATGATACAAACTGTAAGACAAAAACATGTACAAGTAGATAAAGAGCATATTAGATTTATTAGACCAAAACCACAGATGAAAATATAGAATATTATGAAGTGATTTTTGTAACTCATATTTGAGTTTGTCATAACTTGCATTTATTTTTATATTTTTCACTAATAAGGAAGTACTTAACTAAAAGGACAAACAGTTGTTAAATGTAAGCAATTTTAAGAAAGTATAAAGTAATGCATTATATTATACTTATGTATATAATGGAAAGTAGTTAATTTATTTTTTTAAAATAATAATAGTTTTTAGTAAAAACAAAAAGAAATCATGAATGAAACAGCAGTTTTATAAAACTAAATTATAAAAATTGGTTAAATTCACAAATCAGTGAAATTATCAACAAAAACATCAATATGAAATTGTAATTTCAATGTTGAAATTATAATTGCATTGTAATGTAATTGTAATTTCAATGTTGAAATTATAATTTTGTAATGTAATTGTAATTTCAATTGTAATTCAATAATGTTTTAAATGTTTCCTCAAGAAGAAGCTAAGTAAAAACTTAATGTTGATATTAAACAATAATTGGGTATTTATAAATTTGATGCATGAATATCTTTTGTCCATTACAAATTGTTTTTTTTTTTCTAATCGATAATATTAAAAGAAAAATTTTTACTCTCTAAAATGCATTCAGAAAATAAAAATATTTAAAAAGAAAATCAATATCGCTGGCGTTTCATAATCTTATTAAATTCATACGCCTAGTTGATTTTCTAAAGACTTTTTAATTTAATCGAATCAAATAACAATTCCTTACACGAAAAAGATATTTCAAGTTAATTACATAATTTCATTTATTTTTTATTCTAACAAGTAAATTAAATAATCTTAATAATCAATATTAAAATATGGGCCTTACTTATTATTAACTGCATTTAAAATTTACGGAAATAAAATAAGTGAACGTAATTAAAAAACAATTTTAATAGTTTTTCAACAAAAGAAATTTGTAAATTATCTAAGGCAATAGAATTCGTTTACTTGGTTTAATTTTTTTTCTTTTCTGCCGATAAAAGGGAGAAAAATAATAATTTTGCGAAATAATAATTTCAACGAAATTAATGATTTGTGTAAAATGATTATTTCGACGTTGTACATTTAAGAATGAGTATTTCTTTTCACTTAAAACTAATTTCTTCAAAACGCTTAGAGATATTCAATTACAAATTAATTTTCAAACTTAAATTAACGTACTGTAATGTTGGTGTTGTAATTAATCTTTAAATATTATCTACGTGTAAATCATTCAATGAAAAATAAACGATAATTTATGAAATATGGAACTATATTAAAATTTAAATTTCTAAATATAGGTAAGATATTTAAATAAAATTATTATTATTGATGAAAAAATGATTTTAAATGTTTTATTCCCGTTGAAATAGTTTTCTTGATATTTAATAAATAGTTATTTACAACAATTATAGTATTATATATACACTGAAGTGACAAAAGTCATGGGATAGCAATATGCAAATTTTCAGATGGCTGTAGCATCGCATAGAACAGGTATAAATGCGCAGTGCTTTCATTTCTGTTCAAGTTATTCATGTGAAGAGGTTTTGACGTGATGATGACCGCACGACGGGAATTAACATACTTTGAATGCGGAATGTTAGTTGGAGCTAGACGCATGGGTCATGCCATTTTGGAAATCGTTAGGGAATTCAACATTCCCAGATCCACTGTGTCAAGAGTGGGCCGAGAGTATGAAATTTCAGGCATAACATCCCACCATCGACAGCGCAGTGGTCGACCGTCTGCACTAACGACCGAGACCGGCGACGTCTGCAAAGAGTCGTAAATTCTAACAGACAAAAAGCAACACTGCGTCAAATAACCGCAGAAATCAATGTGGGACGTACAAGGGACTTGTTTGTTAGAACTGTGCGGAGAAATTTGGCTTTCTTGGGCTATTCCAGCAGAAGACCGACTCGAGTGCCTTTACTGACAGAACGACATCGCTTGCAGCGACTCTCGTGGGCACGTGAGCATATCGGTTGGTCCCTAGATGAATAAAAAACCGTGGCCTGGTCCGATGAGTCACGATTTCAGTTGGTAAGAGCTGATGGTAGGGTTCGAGTGTGGCGCAGACCCCACGAAGCCATGGACCCAAACTGTCAGCAAGGCACTGTTCAAGCTGGTGGTGGCTCCGTAATGGTGTGGGCTGTTTTTTTCATGGCATGGACTTGGTCCTCTGGTGCGACTGGACCGAACATTGACTGGAAATGCTTATGTTCAGCTACTTGGAGATCACTTGCAGCCATTCATGGACTTCATGTACCCAAACAAAGATGGGATTTTTATGGATGACAATGCGTCGTGTCACCGGGCCACAACTGTTCGCGATTGGTTTGAAGAACATTCTGGACAATTCCAACGAATGATCTGGCCACCTAGATCGCCCGACATGAATCCCATCGAGCATTTATGGGACATCATCTAGAGGTCTGTTCGTGCCCAAAATCCTGCACCATCAACGCTTTCACAATTATGGACGTCTATCGAGACAGCATGGCTCAATATTCCTGCAGAAGACTTCCAACGACTTGTTGAGTCCATGCCACGTCGAGTTGCTGCACTTCTCCGGGCGAAAGGAGGGCCGACACGATATTAAGAGGTATCCCTGACTTTTGTCACTTCAGTGTATTACATACTGTAATTTGTTTCTTTCAACAAATATACTGTTGTTTTTTTCTGCTGGGTCATACAGTTGTTTAGCATCAGTTTCGTTTTCGATTAACTATGTATAATTTAATTAGAGGCCCTTAGAATGGTAGATAGGCATGATCATTAATAATCACATTGCTCCTGCTAGGTTATTTATGACCAGTATTGAATACATAATTTCAATTTTGTCCAACTGGCTTTAGTAAAGCATAACCTTTTAGATGTGATAAACCTACTTTTAAAAATAGGCTTCTTATTAGTTACCATTGCAGTTTATTTCACTTTTGAGCTTTTAGTAGTTACCTTAGAAGTTTTCTAGAATGTTTAAGCTTGAGGCAACTAAAGGATATATGATTAATAGTCTGCGCTAAATCTATATTGCAGTTACTCACATTCTTGAGAATAAATTTAATATGTTTGAGTATGGGTTGAAACTATCTTGCGAGGTCATAAGATGAGTAATTATGAAAACGTTGAAAAAATGACGTATGTGTAGCATCTGGACAATAAAATAAAAGTAATTACTAATCATAAAGGAATTTGATGAATCTGTTTTTGTTGTTCTAATGCAGTTGGCAATACAGAGACAGTTAATTTTTATGCCATAAGCAAGGGCTGCACCGCTGTTACTCATTTAGCACTACCCTGTGCACGTGTAGCTTGAAGATATGCTACGGACGCGAGTAACCCTACACAACGGTCTACAATCATATTAGATCGGGTCCTGCTGTTAAAGTGGATTCCAAACTACTACAAATATCCGTGACATCTCCAGGACTTGAGCTCGAAGCTTGTGATACCGATCGCCAGAGCGCTAGCCCGATATTTATTGAATCTATGTCAGGATTTTGCACAATTCAATTTTTTCTCTAAATGTCTTTTTGATAAGATTTTGGAGCATTTACTTTACATTCTGTATCAATTTAAAGGCTTCCTTTCGTAATCCAATTAGTTTTTTCATATTGCTTTATATCCAATGTAAGTTTCCTAGTACTTTCTTCATTAATTAGCATTTTCGTTCCTGCATGTGTACGAACGAAAGCAACAGATACAAATATATTTTGTTCAGAAAAGGGTTATTAAAAAGCACTTTTGAATGTTTATGATAATATTGGGTAAACAATACTTTTCAATGACTCTGAAGAAGACAAAATTACTGAAAAAAGTGTCGAAAAGGTTACATATCTAGAACTCTTTGGAAACTGTAACCACCTGAACTGTAACCTTACTTCGTCTACAACTTTTTCACTTCAATTCATTGTTGTTAATCACCCGTGGTAGACAGTGCTTATGTATCTGTTTCTGTGATATTATATATTATGTAACTATGTATCGTCATTTGTTATGTGTCCAAATAAAATTAAGGAAAAGTATTGAATATGCTAACTGACTGACTACAACCCGATCTTTAGGATACCTCAAGATCTTTCAGATACCTTAATTATCAGTATCTTTCGGATACCTTCTTAACGGTTCGTTAAACCAGAAAGATAAAAAAATGTTATACGAAATTTTCTAGTTTAGCAACTTGTTTGGTGAGGTAAAACATTTCTTCATACAATAATACTATCTTAAATTTTTCTAATGTAGCTGGACTTGAAACTTTTAAATATGAGACATATTAAGGCTGTAAAGGCAATTATCAATTAACAACAAGAAAAAAAAAGAAGACCTTGATTTTATTAGTTCCACTTTATTCTTGATTTGGTTCAATTCGTATGAACACTTACATATAATCCGTGCAATTGTATAATTTATTTATCTTCCTGATATACGTTTGGCTGAAGCCAAACCGTTGACCAATACTGAAGTTTTCTACGATTCTTGGGCTCTACAGTTGGAAGGCTGTTGCGGCTGAAGGCTCGTCGACTGTAGTGCAAAAGAGAGGCGTAATCGTACTCTTCATCCAATGTTTGTTGGACGTATGACGTGTACTTCTGGAAGTTGTTTTCAGTACCTGATGAAAATAAACAAAACAATGAAGGTTAAAGTCATATGTTAATTAGGTTTTACCACTAGGAAGTAAAAGTAACTTTAATCTTCCCATTTTAATAGTCCTTCAACCACTTTTTGCTTAAAAACTTGGCATTCTCAATGTATTTTAATAGTAATTTTCGTCTTATCAGGGAGTTTCTTTCTGATGTTATTCTGAGTTCTACAGTTAATAATTGCTTGAATTCTTGCTATACTTTGCAGTATCCAAACGTTCTGCTTAATTTAATTTAGTCTGATCTTTTCATTGATATTGTTAGTGTCCATGGTGGTGTAACACAAAAACTCATCTTAAGTTGCGGTTCCAAATAGAAAGATTTAAATTTATCTTGCTTGTCTTGGATGAATCCAAACAATAATCTTTTATTGATGATTATAATTACGTATACATTGCATAATTATTTATTTATTACTCGAGTTTAATATTCTAAATCGCGACACTTTCACAACACTCCAATTCTTGTTCAGACATAACACTTCTGGCTCAGGTGCAACACAATAACACAGACATACAGGTTTTAGTTTCCACACATGGTGTCGGTTAGAAAAACGGACGTTTTTTTTGTCTTACACTTAGAGAAACACCATGAACCAATTTAATTTAGTTTGAGATTTATTCGATTCTCAAAAACGCATGGTTCCCTGATATGTTTCGATGTTTAACTTGACTTGATTTTGAGATTTATGCTCGCATTAACTGTTTTATCACAATTTATCCAATTGCTCTTAAGAAGAAATCATGAAGCAAGAAAGTATTCCATGTTTATTTTCCATTTCGCAGAAATGTTTGGTTTGGCCTTTTGGTATTTCTTAATTTTAGTATTCTATAAAAAATTCCAGGAACAGCAAGAGTTATTCAGCGTGTTGAGAACTTATGACTGTTCTCGATTTTAATTTTTAGTGCTCTGTAATTAGTTTATCTAAGACTTATATGGCAGATGTAAGTGCATTGATGGTTGAAATCTGTAAATATCTCTTTTAACTTTTAGCATAGGGCTCAGATGCTTATATGGTATTAACCTGAGACGACAGCATATGGTACAGTGGTACATTGCAATTCTCTGTTTTTATCTTTTATTTTCACTTTTTGATATTCAGGTTTTTTATATCTATAGATATACAAAAAAACTACCAAAATAAAAAAAAAAAAATATATATATATATGTAAAAATCTGCAGAAACTACTTATAAGGAAAAGTATCAAGGGGATCAACAAAAATACTATCAGAAGATAATAATCTTAATGTATGTGTAGCTCTCATAATACTGTAATTCATATTATTTTTTCCATTAGAGGAAATGGTACATAGTAAAACATATCCAACAAAGTACTTATAAAGCAACCTATTATTTTATGCTAACATAGTACTACTTAAAAAATAACGAAGCAAAATAATTTTAACAGATTTATATCTAATCACAATACATTGTTTTAATTATCTATAATATAAAAGTTCCCTTTTTATCTCCTGTTTTCTTTTATGTTTAGTATTGATTTTATTTTATTTATTATAGCAGAATATAATAAATAAAATAAACCATAAATCACTTAAAATGATATTAAAAACTTAAAGATAAGCAGATTAAATTTCATACGAAGTTTTTTTTATTATTTTTTATTTATAAAAATAATCTCATAAATCGTATAATAATCTTTTATTATGCAAATATCGGATCTTGCTATTTCATATCACAAATAACAATTATTCAACGAATAAATAAGTAGTAACTCTTCAGATCGTATCATTAAAGGAAAATAATTTTCACTTCATTACAAAACAGTGGAAAAAAATCACCACAAAAAAGATTTATTTCTATTTTTTTCCCTAATGGTTTTTTAAAAGAACAGTCATTAATTTTTTTAAATCACATTGGGACTCGGTTGTTTACAACAACTTTATGTAAAAGTAGGTTTTGATTACTTTCTACTTGATTGCTTCAAAAAAATCCAAGTGTTTCAATTTCACACTAAGCAAAAATATTTGTTCCCTATTTTTAACAATTTTTTTGTTAATGTCAATGTCTTTTCTTTTTTCAAACACAAAAAATAATTATTCTTCATTTAAAGAATGTTACACCAATATTTAAAATTGTTGCACACCTTTTTTAAAAACTAGTCTGTTATTAAGTAACTAAGCTTTTACCTCGTAAAATTCTTCAGTTTTTTTCAGCAATAATGTATAAAAATGTTTTTGAAATATATGAATGTAATTTCTATTTTGATTGGAAATGTTTTTTTATCTCTTAATCTGAATCATTTACAGAGTAGCAAAAACAGTTTTTTTAACAAATAAAAAATTGTGTTTTTTACTAATTTATCTGTATGTTATGTTCTGTAATGAAGACTCATTATCCTATTCTTCAACTAGTGATTTTTTTCTATATTTTTATTCATACTGCTGTTAGTGTATTTTTATGCTTTTGTGAAATTTCTCTGAAATTTTCTGATTAGCTGTTGTGATTAGCAATTTCAAAACTTACAAACCAAGAGTAAAAATATCTTACTGTTTAAAGTTAAGAAACTTGCCTAATTGTAATTAATTATTCGTGCTTTTAAATATTTTATAAAATTTATAATTTTGTCTCCTGCATTAGTTTTGAGATTGCAGTTGTACTGATTTCAAGTATGTTTTCATGTTTAATGCAATATTTAGGTTTAAAAACAAATAAAATATGCCCAAATAATTATTTCGGTTTAAAAGCAAGTAAAATAAGTGCAAGTAAAGAATAAATTATTATTTAGGTTTAAAAGCAAGTAAAATATGTGCAAGTAAACAAAAATACTTATTTAGGTTTAAAAGCAAGTAAAATATGTGCAAGTAACCAAAAATTACTTATTTAGGTTTAAAAGCAAGTAAAATAAGTGCAAGTAAAGAATAAATTATTATTTAGGTTTAAAAGCAAGTAAAATATGTGCAAGTAAACAAATAAAATACTTACGCAGGTTTAAAAAGTAAAATATTATTAATTATTATACTCTTTTCCAAAACAGAAATCTTTTCAAAATAGCTATAAAATTACAAAATAAATAAAAAATATTACCCTATTAATTAAAAATATATTATCCTTAAAAATAAAAATATATTATCCTTAAAATTAAAAATATATTATCTTTAAAATTATATTCTATTATGTTCATTCAGAAAATTAGTAAACGTAAATTTCCAGTGCATAAAAAATTGTTTTTACATTTATAAGCAAACAATTAATTGTGATATTTGTTTTTCGTATTTGCTATTGCATGTTAATAATTTTGTCTATATTGCTATATATTTTGTCTAATAAATGCTATTGAATATTTATTATTTATTATTTAATATTTATTTATTATTTCAATATTTGCTATTGAATGTTAATAATTTGAAGATTGTTTTGTTTCTTCATTATTTTAGTTACTAAAGATATAAAGTTATGATAATTCGAAAATTGTTATGTATAAATAACATTCCAGTGGTCACATATCCTAATCTTAAAGGTGTATTCCTCGTAAATATATTTAAGTAATTGCGTGAAACCTCCATCGTAAAAATCTATCTCACCTGGCCGTATGTTGTCCCAATGGATAGTAACGTATTTGTCCCTGTCAATTCT
Organism: Caerostris extrusa; assembly: GCA_021605095.1. Classification (NCBI taxonomy): domain Eukaryota; kingdom Metazoa; phylum Arthropoda; class Arachnida; order Araneae; family Araneidae; genus Caerostris; species Caerostris extrusa. The sequence continues at coordinate 52,248 of BPLR01021304.1, read as the reverse complement.
GCTCTGTTCATGCCAGAAACCCAAACCATGCATAAACTCATGAATGACAATTCCTACTTGATCACAGGCATTCGCCAAGAAGAGCTTCTGTTCACCACCCATGCGACCCACCATGGAGTAGCATCTAAGTACGAAAAGAACAGAACTTTAAGTAATGATAGAACTAGTATATTTAACTCCTTATGATCAATGCAAAATGAACTTATTAACTCAGTATCACATACATAGCCTGGATTTCGATATCATGTTTATGTTGAAAAGTTTTCGCTATTGCTAATAAATGCACTTGTAATCTCCAGAATTATTCTGTAATAGGATAATATAGACCAAAATACACTGAAGTGACAAAAGTCATGGGATACCTCTTAATATCGTGTCGGCCCTCCTTTCGCCCGGCGAAGTGCAGCAACTCGACGTGGCATGAACTCAACAAGTCGTTGGAAGTCTTCTGCAGGAATATTGAGCCATGCTGTCTCGATAGACGTCCATAATTGTGAAAGCGTTGATGGTGCAGGATTTTGGGCACGAACAGAACCTCTCGATGATGTCCCATAAATGTTCGATGGGATTCATGTCGGGCGATCTAGGTGGCCAGATCATTCGTTGAATTGTCCAGAATGTTCTTCAAACCAATCGCGAACAGTTGTGGCCCGGTGACATGGCGCATTGTCATCCATAAAAATCCCATCGTTGTTTGTGTACATGAAGTCCATGAATGGCTGCAAGTGATCTCAAGTAGCTGAACATAAGCATTTCTAGTCAATGTTCGGTCCAGTCGCACCAGAGGACCAAGTTCATGCCATGAAAACAGCCCACACCATTACGGAGCCACCACCAGCTTGAACAGTGCCTTGCTGACAGTTTGGGTCCATGGCTTCGAGGGGTCTGCGCCACACTCGAACCCTACCATCAGCTCTTACCAACTGAAATCGTGACTCATCGGACCAGGCCACGGTTTTCCATTCATCTAGGGACCAACCGATATGCTCACGTGCCCACGAGAGTCGCTGCAAGCGATGTCGTTCTGTCAGTAAAGGCACTCGAGTCGGTCTTCTGCTGGAATAGCCCAAGAAAGCCAAAATTTCTCCGCACAATTCTAACAGACAAGTCCCTTGTACGTCCCACATTGATTTCTGCGGTTATTTGACGCAGTGTTGCTTGTCTGTTAGAATTTACGACTCTTTGCAGACGTCGCCGGTCTCGGTCGTTAAGTGCAGGCGGTCGACCACTCGCTGTCCATGGTGGGATGTTATGCCTGAAATTTCATACTCTCGGCACACTCTTTGACACAGTGGATCTGGGAATGTTGAATTCCCTAACGATTTCCGAAATGGCATGACCCATGCGTCTAGCTCCTACTAACATTCCGCGTTCAAAGTCTGTTAATTCCCGTCGTACGGTCATCATCACGTCAAAACCTCTTCACATGAATAACTTGAACAGAAATGAAAGCACTGCGCATTTATACCTGTTCTACGCGATGCTACTGCCATCTGAAAATTTGCATATTGCTATCCCATGACTTTTTGTCACTTCAGTGTATATACCTACACGAGTTATGTGACTTGGGGTCATCATTTGATTTGGTTTGTCACTCTACGGTCAATTTGTGAACACTTTAGGCTAGTTAGTGCGTACAAATCGAATGATCAGGATTCGTGAATCCTGGAACGTGGATTCTGAACCAATAAAAACATAGATGCTACAGCCAAGATTCGAACTTGAAGCTTGTAGTACCAATGATCAGAACGTTAGCTAATTGGCCATCAGGCTGCAAGTCAGCATTACAATATAAGCATATAAGTGTTTAGTTCAGATCTTAATGACTACGAATTTATTTCAGATGCTGCTGTTTGACCTAGAAAGAGTCCCAAAAGTCTCATAATATAAGCTCAGGAAGAATTACGTTTGGTTACTGAATAATCCTTTAAAATAGAATAAAATCGGACAAGTACTTGAGACACACAATGGCGAACGTTTGTATGTTCCTTCGCGTTTCAGTTTCAAGTGAAAAATAAGCCTAATCACCCTATGCTGACAAGCAATCGGCTACCATTTTGATAATGTGGAGTCTTTTCACCTACCCTAATTTACGAGATGCCGGAAAACAAGCATTTGGAGTTCTGTCCATGATAGAGAAAACAGGTTTTTTATGCTTCTCTTTTCGTCTTCAAATGTGGGTGTTGTTTCATGATTTATGAAAGGCCAGGCAACAAGTGTTGATACTTGCGTCTAGACCTGCAAGAGATTTAAGCTTTTTATGTTTCCCGCGTCCTTTTTCTCCTTATTGGATAATGTTATCAGCATTCCTTAGGAGACCGTTTCAACAAAATTACCTAAGCCAAAAAAAAAAAAAAATAATGTTTTTATTGATAATAAGATGCTGTTGAAAGTTATATTATTTTGGACAGAGTCAATAAATGAAATTTGTTTTAATGAACTCAATTTATTGTTGTACTTCAGCGAGCTTATAGTTAATTAGGCGATAGTTCTAAATTGTGCAAAATTAACTCCTTCAAGGTGCTTATTTAAGGAAGTTGTGTTGTTGGATTGATTATTTTTTTTAAATCTAAGATAATTTCCTGTGTTAATCTATGAACCTGTGTTAATAGACCTGTGTTAATCTATGTTAATCTATAGATGACATATCCGTTTCGTGATTTTTTTAGTATTAATTTAATATTACAAGCTATTGATAATTCTGATAATTACCATTATGGTTTTCAAATTTCATCAAAGAATACAAATGTGAAAAATCGTTAAATAAATCCTAAAATATGTTTATGAAAAGTTTTACCTTCCTTTCTTCTTATCAGAAACAAAACGTGGTAAATTAAATCAAATGTAAGATCTTTGTTAGATTTTTTTTAAAAATCGTGAGTATCATTCTTGCTCCTGATGATAACATTCAAGTAATTTAAATTTATTCTGCGTTGATACTGCAAATGCTACTGCTGACTACTAATGAATGCAAAGTGTAACATGTAGGCTAATCAAGTAAAAGGTTAAGTACCTTTGCTTAGAATTAAAATGTTCTAATTGCAATTGACTTTCAAATGTGTGTAGTATCTGCAGTGCGTTTTGCGATTGAAGTACATACAAGATATTTTAAATAGATATACTCAGTTAATTTCTATTATGGTCATCATGTTTTTTAAGTAATGAAATTTTTTTCTGATTTCAAAAATATATTTTTCTTGTGCTAACAGGGATCTAAGACTTGATTAGCATTCAAAAAACTGATTTTTGAATTTCATAGTCAAAAATTGCGGTATTTATCTTAGTAAAAATCTATCGATCAAGTTTCGATCAAGTAAAGATCGAAACTTGATCGATAGATCTATAAATAGATAGTAAAGATGGAATATTTGAGCATATAATGTTTTTTTTTCTTTTGTAAATAAATGGATTATTGCATTTTTTTCTCATTTTTTAATTGCCTTTTTTTCAAGTTTTAGGTATACTTTATTAAAACGAAAATGCAAATATAAGTAACAACTTTGGGAATTATTTTTTGCTTTGTTTTCACAATATTTCTTTAAGTTTTACCTTCTAAATTACAATTTTAAAAAAAATTACCTGTTAATTTTTAGTTGTATATCAGTGGACTTAATCTCCCACTTATGGACACCACGAACAGTCCATTGACGGGAGATGAAAGAAGAACATTGTCTTCAGAGAAAAACTTTTAGGGGTGGATGCCTTACAATTGTATGTCGTATTTAAATAGTACCAGAAAAGTTCATAAGGTAATTTGATTGTCGATGAAAAATTATCACACAAGTTGTCACAATTGTCATCTAGTCCCCACTTTTCTAAAAGCAGTTATTGTTCCAGATCCCATTAAGAGATGAGAACATGATCCCTTTTTGTGTTAGCTGAACTCATAATTACTGCTCATTTAAATCACATATTATACATTTGTACTAGAACAAATTAATAATATATGATTTAAAAAGTACACTTTAAATAAAGAAAACAGCTTTAAGAAATGAAATGTAGCCTATGTAACCTTAATCTGCTTAAAAATTAAATTTTATTCTGCCAAAAATATTGTGAATTCTCGATTGATTACAAGTGAAATTTTAAACGTTTCGAAAAAAAACCATTGATTTATATTTGAGTATTCACAATTATTTTTTCCGAATTTCTCCAAATATCGTTACTGATTACATAATTCAATACATATAATCTTCTTTTTATTATTTTCTCAATTTTGTGTTCAAACTGGCAAACTAAAAAGTGGTAACATATTGCCAAACAAAAAAGAGTACAGAATAAGAGGTTAAAAATAAAATATCATTGCTTAAAACTATAAATAAAGAATTAACTTTGATTCGTATTGTAGACACTTATTTTAATCTCAGTTGAGCAATATCCTTACTATTGTCAAGCTCCTGTATAGGTAGTGGCTTACAATTTCCTGATGTAGTGCTATTAAAAGGATTGGCTTAAAACCATCCTGATAAGACGAAGCTATTATCTCTTAATCTCACTTACCCATTATCTCTGAAGAGAGAAACGTAATCCGTCTCATTGGATCGGGGCACTAGACGAACACACGAATTCCTGGCAAATTCCATGGCGGCAAGAGCCACTGTTATGCGACCTCTGACTCTAGAACAATCATTTTAAGTGTATACATATTTAAAATAAAATCAAATTATTATACTATGCCTCATAACACAATTTAAATATTTGGAGAACAGCTGATAAAACTATGGTATGACTAAGTAAGAAAGCTATAATAGTTGGATCAAGTATCTTCTTAAAAACAGAAAATTGGATTCTCATCTTCTAAATCAGAGTTAATTTAAATGGAAGATTGTCATGGGTTTGGGATCGTCCTTTATCATCTAATCCCTTCTTTTCTGTAGTTTTCTATACTTATTCAGGTGTAACGTTAATTCAATTTAGAAATATTCATCATATTTTTATTTCCATTTTATTATTAATGAATATTGTTTACAAATTTAATTAGTTATTTAATTCCTGGATGTATTTCTATTTTATCATATTTTAAATTTTTACATTCTCTACTATCCTATCGACTAATCTTTGAATAGTTGATCAAATTTGTGATTGGTTTTTTTTTTTTTTCATGTTATCTGGTGAGAGTGTTGGACATTTTCAGATTTTGTTGTTTCAACACTTCAAAGTGTTATACAATTTTTAATACTCTGGTATCTATGTTGGCCAACAACAAAGTTACGTTCAAAGTATTCGTTTTTAAACTGTTTCGCTTATATTTTCTGAATGACTAAATAGAATTTATAAATTTCAGAATTATTCAAAAATTTATAAAGAAATTCAGTAAAATTGCGATTAGATTTTCATATATGAATAAAATGTTATACAAATTGAGTAGTATACATAAAAGGTAATGTTGTATCTGAATATGATAAATAAATTAATGCATTTAATGGCAATCGCACATTTACACATCGCTTCAAAAGCATATGCAGTTTCGGCAAGAAATATAGTAAGCTGTAAAGTGCGAAATGAAATCTTTAGACAGCAATTTTTATATATGAATACTAAAAAAAATTTTTTTAAAATTATGAGGAGAACTTTTTTGAAGATTGAAGAAAATTATTAAATGTTAGATCTAGTGGAATTCGTAGACTGTAAAATGCACAATTCTATTGTCTGTGTAATTCAGTATAATTCTAGTAACTAGAACAACTGTGTGCAAGAAGTCTTCAAGAAGGAGGATTTTATTTAATACATTTCTCATTATGTGTACCTCTCATCGCACAATTGAAATGAAAGATTTAATTAGGCAGATTTTATTTACGAAGTGATTGAATAAAATTGTTGGACAGGTTGGAATCGGGGACTCACGATCATCTCATGGATAACCATGAAAGTGACTTTATGAGTTTACTGCATGTGTTTTGGCAGGTATACCTTTGGATGTCCACACCTGTATATCCTTCCAAGAAACATCACTACTGCTCATATATAAATGGCATTCTTATTTGATTCACTCTAAGTGAAAGTGATCATACATTGAAATCTGATATTATGATTTTTTATGTTAGATTCTTGGTATTTTCATTTATTCCTGGTTTATGAAATATTGTTTGATTAATGTTTTTTGTCAAATTTCATCAGATTCCAATGAATAGAAACCCCTTAATTTTTGGAAGCCAGTGTTGTAAGCTAAAGGACATAAACTTTCGACTTTTTTTACTGTTTAATTTATAGCTTTTCATTAGCGATTCATGCCATTACTTAATAACTTTCTCCTAAAATTTAAATATATTCATACTTATCTTTAAATATACATTAGTGAAATGTTTTTGTTAATATTACTTAATTTGTTATCTACATTTTACAAATAAAACAAAAACAATTAGGCTCTTATTCTAAAAAATTTTCAAACATGTCCCAAATATTGTGAAACAAATATAATCACTGATAAAATTTAAATAATACTTAAATATCTAATGAAGCCATAAGTCTTGATTGCTTAAGCTGATAACATCAAATGTCATATCAATTTCTTTCTAAAAGCCGTTAACAACTTTTGTGACAGAATAAAAGCTCTTAAAAAGATTCCAGATTCTCTTCAGACAGCTCATAAAATTCCCGACGCAACAACTAAACTCCTCCACCCTTTTGACTAAACTGAAAGGATATTTTTAAAAACTTAAGACTACACTTTAAATGAAATATGATGTCATTTAAAAGACTGCCTCTTACCCTGATATGTCAATCCCGTCTTACATATTTCTCCCATTCAGTCGAATCGATTTTCAATCATTCACATGCCTGAATCTCTCTTGAAGGAGAAGCTTATAAATTGACCTAATATGTCAACTGGCTATTTCAAAGTCTCTAAGTTTTTGAACTTTTAACTCATTTAATTATGAATAACTTAGTGTCTAAAATGTTACGACTGGAGAACTGCAATGATTGAATTTAGTTGTAAAGTTATAAACTCTCTAAATTAAATTATAATTGATAAAAATTGTTGTTTTTAAATATTGATGATCCAAATATTTGTTACAGATTACGAAAATAAATGGATTCATTAAAAACATTTAAACACAATCTAAATTTAAAAAATATTAAACACAACTATAAAATTTGTGAATTCAAATTCTATAAATATTCATATTTATTACTTTTATAATTTCTTATAAATAAGTTTTGTCTTAAAATCTTTGGAATATTAATATTTATCTTAAAAATAGTGTATTGAAAAGGAATTGAATAAATGATATCCTTTTTGAATATGTATTAAAATTGATAAATTCAAACTTATACAACATTGTCTTATCAAGTTTTTGAAAAATAATTAATTGTGTCTTATCAAATTTTTGAAAAATAATTAATTGTGTCTTATCAAGTTTTTGAAAAATGAATATTAAACAAATTTATATAAAGAATTATGAGGATACGATATTACGAATATAAGTGTGCCAGAATTTAATCCTATGCAGTAAGATGATTGAATGCTAGGGTTAGTGTAATTCGTAGATAAAAATTGTTGTTTTTGAATATTGATGATACAAATATTTGTTACAAATTACGAAAATAAATGGATTCATAAAAACATTTAAACACAATTTATCAAGTTATCAAGTTTTTGAAAAATAGTTAATTGTGTCTTATCAAGTTTTTTGAAAAATAATTAATTGTGTCTTATCAATTTTTTTGAAAAATAATTAATTCTTTATTATATTTTAAAACATTTTATACATCACTTAATACTAAAAAAAAGGTATTAAAATTGATTGACTTTCTATATGAAAAATGAGCATTATCTTCTTACAGTCACAATTAATTAAACGATATTTATATTGTAGCCAAATTTAAAAAATGCCAAACATCGAATACATGTGTTGTTTTATTTCATGACCTATATTGGTGACTTATATTAGAAGCGTAATAATAAGGAAGTAACAAAAGTTTTTACATTCTGCAAATAAGATTTGTTATAGTAAAACATGTGTTAAATAAGAACAAAGGAGGGATACGGGTATCTATTATACGTGGTATTAGATAAAAGCCATGATAATGATTAGCAAAGATAGTTAGAAACTAAACATCTGTTAATGAAAAAAGCCAGTGTATAACTATTTACTACCCAGATTACAACTTTTAGCTAACTTTTATTATGAGTACTATATGTAAACTATAATTTTATTAAGACATTTTTTAAACCATGTAACAATACTAGAATTAATTTAGGACAACACATTTCTCTGTCTCTCTCTCACTCTCTCTCTCTCTTTTACCAAAAAGAACTGTTTTAAGAAAAATATACATTGAATAATATTTTCGGGATGTTGGTAATGCAGAAAAATTCATTATTATTTCGAAAAATATTCTCTTTATTCGATATTATTTTCTCAGACTTTTTTTCAATTTTTGTAAATAAATTCAAATAAATTAATAGTAATTTTTATTCATCTAAGTAATGACAAATGTTTTATTGTGTATAAATATTATTTAAAAAATAAATTTCAGTGCGTAATAAATATAAAAAATGTTGCTATATTTTTTAAGTAACCATTAAGTGGTATTGAAATGAAATATAACCATAACAAGCACCAAACAAGCATAACAAGCACCAACCATAACAAAAAAGATTATTTCTAATTTAATGTGGACAGTTTATCCCATCACAAGTTTATCGCTCGGAAATTATTACACAATTTTAAATTCCTTCACCTTTATAGCACTCTTGTGAATGGAGATACACTGCAACATTCTAATTACTTTACTATCCCAGCATCCACCAAAATACTTTAAATCACGTCGTAGAAAAGTGTTTCCCAAAATTTTAAATGCTATAGACGTTTTAATTCCCCATTCTCAAATGAGGGCAACTCCAATTTATTGCTCAACTAAATCCCACTTTAATGCCAGGCGGCGTTTTCAACGCATATTTTAAATTTCTTGGTGCAAGAAGATTTTCTGGGAGCAAGAATAAATGGTAGTTAAGTGCACCGTTTTCGTGATGAGAATGTTGATGAAGTGTGAGAAGAGTTCATTAACGAATCGAGATACAGGACTCTAAAATAGGCTGCTATCAAGATTATAATGTCTTAGGATATAAATAAGTGATACACTTAAAGTAGAATAGAATAGAATTAATTTTTTCAATGGTTAATTGTTTAATTGAAAAGTATTTAGCGGCAGCATGATAAATTATAATTTTTTTCCCCATTTGTTGCATAAATTAATTGGTATCAAGTAATCTGTTTGGCCAAAGAATGAATTTAAATAAATAATTCACAGAAATTATGCTCCTATCGTGAAAATTTTTGTACTAATGTACATATATGAGATATGAATAACTTGGTGTGGTCTCATATTAGTTGAAACATCTTTAAAATACAAGCTTTTTTAAAAAGAGACTAAACAAAATTAAGACATCTCGGTTTGGTTTTTTTGGTCTGTCGCTCTACGATCATTTTTGCACACTTTGGGCTAATTAGATTGAGACCTACAGATTAGCGTGGATTCTGAACCACAACAAACATCCATACCACAGCCAGGATTCGAACCTGAAGCCTGTGGTACCAAAGGCCAGAGTGCTAGTCAATTGACCATCAGATGATGAGAATGTTGCTGAAGTGTGAGAAGAGTTCATTAACGGATCGAGATCAAGGACTGTAAAATTGGCTGCTATCAAAATTTATAATGTCTTAAAATAAAAATAGGTGATACACATAAAATAAGGCATAGAATGTTTTTTTTTTCAATGGCAATTGTTTAATTTAAAAGTATTTAGCGGCAAAATGATAAATTATAATTATTTTGTCCATTTATTACAAAAATTAATTGACATCAAGTAATCTCTTTTACCAACAAAGAAATGTAAACATATTCACAGAAATTATGCTGGTATCGTGAAAAATTTCCACTATTGTATGTTATATACATGAGATATGAACAATTTGTTGTCGTTTTAACATACAAGCTCTTTTACAAAAAAAAGCCTAAACAAATGAAGACAAGTCTTAATTGTCATATGCAATTTTTTTGTAATTAATTTTCGTAGCTTTTTTGTTAAGTCGTGCATTTATTTTGTCCAACTAATAAAACATCTTTCTATAGCAATTGTGGTAATTTCTTTTTCGTAGTTCATTAGATACACTGCTAATTTGGTCATTACGCTCTCTGAAACCATATAAACAATTGAATGACTTATAAAATAATCGAATAGTTAGAGGATAGGAAACTAATTGGTCATATTCAATAATAGAAGGCCACTTACGTTATATGACATGGCTAAAGATATTTCAAAAAATAGTTGCTACACGGTAAGCCTCAGTAAAATGAAAGTTCTGATTATCAAGGCCGTAACACTATGGCGTCATTGTCCATAATACAACATGCTGCATCTTCTTTTATAGCAATTGTGGTACATTTTACCTTTTACTATGCATCGCATCCATTAAGAAAAGACGTGAACATAAACCTAATTCTAGAGTGACCTTTTAAAGTTTTAAAGTGTCTGCCAAATAGACAAAGTTGTCCGGAGAATATTATACTCGATTATCATGGTTGTCAACATATTGACTAATACATATTCATGATTGGGCAGATATTGCGCACATGACGCAGATTGACTGATAGGCGTATATATAATGTATATTATAAACTTTAATATGTATACATATAGTGTTCAGTGATTGAATAATGATTCTGTCTTGGAACGGACGATCATCTTCGTGTGTGTGGGAATGGTTTTCTTGAAATCAGATCAATGCTCTCAAGAAGACTTTTTTTCCCAGATTCATAGTTAATACATCTGATATGTTGGTATAAGGTGGTGTTTCCTACGGTAATAGATTATTCCTCAGTTCACTTTTAACAGCTTAATGATATTTTGACGTAGTAATTCCGTCGTTTATTTTTTGCCTTCATGACAAATCATCTTGGAATCAATTTCTAATTTATCAAGCTTCCTAATAAGCCACATTTGTGCTGTCCATTTTCTTTAGCCAGCTAGGTCTCTGGACCTTTCTCCAATTGAATATGCATAGAACATATGTCTTCCAGATTCGCACATCAAAATATTGAAAATTTTGAACAGCAATTGAAGAATGTCTGACAAATTCTATCACAGGATAACATTAAAACTCTTGTCATTTTTTTTTATTTAGCCATATATCTTTTATCCGATATTTAGCCCGATTATCTAGTTACTATCGATCTTTAGCCCGATTAATAGTGTAACATGACGGTGCACCTGCTTTTGTATGCAGCAGTTGATTTTTGAAAATTGCAATTGAGATCATATTATCTATTCTTGAGTTAATATCATACTTAACCTCATTGTTAAAAATAATTAACTTCATAGTGTATTTTTTTTGCAAAGAGTGTATGTATAAAATATGGTAATCAGAAATGAAGCTACAAAATAAAAGTAGTAAATTTGGTTTAGTAAAAAAATTTAGGGTTCTTATAAAATATAATTGTCTACAAAGAAGTTAAAAATTTCTCTCCCCTAATCAGAAGGTTATTTCGTAATTTTCCTAATCCAAATAAATTTTTTTTTTTATTTGCCTTTCTGTCCAATAGTTGTTTCAGCATTTATTTATTGGTTTATTTTACTTATTTATTATTCTTTAAATGAACGAATTTGTTTTGGTTTAGTTAAATTTTTCAAGAAATAAAATTTATCTTAAAAAAATTATTTAACTTACAGTTCATTAACTTAAAATATGTTGAAATTGTCCTGAACCTAAATCTATTATGAAATATTTCTCGTTAAAATAAGATTATATTTAGTAGTAATTTAAATAAATGAATTTTTCCTTAAATATATGCACAATATTGACGAATGCCATTCTTTAGTTTTAATTAATTTTACTTCATTTGGGTATATATTTCTTCAAAACGAATAACCATGTTACTTAGTCAAACTGAATCTTTCTTGCATTTTCTTTGAAAATAATGCACCTTTTATCAAGTGAAAAAAAAAAAAAAGAAAAAAATTACATTCCATTTAACTAAATTGCTTTATCTCTTAATCCCTTTTATTGAGAAAGAATAGGGAAAAACGTTTACATGGTTTATCATTACTTATTTTTTTACCAAACTGTAAACTGAAAATCATTATTTTTCTTTTTAAAAACTACTTTATTCTCTGCCGTTTTGTTAAAATTATTTTTAAAAAAATCTCTTAAGCTATTAACTTGTACACATAATCTAGGCTTTAAAGATTTTAAATTGATTTTCTCTTTAACATCTTCTGCAAGTATAGCACATAGCAAAAACAAACCTTATCTTTTTTTTTTTCCCCCACAGCCATATTCTAATTAACATGCAAAGTTTATTTATTGAAAATTTAATTATTTCTAACTGTCAAATAAAAATAAATTTACGATCAAAAATGCATTTTTATAAAAAGATAAATATATATTCAGGCAACGTATTTTTAAGATATGTAAAAACTAGCGAAATCATTGGTTTTCAAAAGCCTCATCTATTATGGAAACATGCTTTATGCTATTGTTTCTTTTAGATTAGATAAATAATTATGGTGGTGGTAGAAGAACCCAAAGCTCAAATAAACCGTAAATTAATGTCTAAAAGAACATTTTAAGCTGAAAATCAAAAGATTATGGCTTTAAGATCTTACAAAAATATTTATGTACGATAAAGAAAGGAAAACTTAATGGATAAGACCTGATTGCTTATCACATGCTGGCCTTCATAAATCTTTACTTTAATTAGCATTGTAACAAAACATTTATCACACTTATTAATTAGGTTTTTCTTATTTAATTAGTTATAATTCCAAAAAATCTTGCTTTGCCAATTTCTTTTTTTTTTTTTTTCATTTTAATTATTATTGTTCGTTGTTGATCATAAGAATGACTGATTAGAAATTTTAGTAAGCCTAATTGTCCGAACTGTTCTTAAATTTTATAATTAATTGTTAAATTAAATTTCTAATAATCTAAAAATTTCTTCGATGTTTTTAACATTTAAATATAACATTGAAATTTACCATTAAAGGTCTAGTATAATTCTGAAAAACAGTTATTTTATTTTACTATTTCTTGTTTATATAATTCGCCTCAAATTTTCAGTGGCCGGATAGCCAAGTGACTAGCGCTTTGAATTTTTGTACCACATGCTTTAGATTCGAATCCTGGCAGTGGCATGGCTGTTTGTTAGTAGATTGGAATTTAGTTTAAACTGCAGGTTCAGGTCAAATTGCTCTTGTGTCGAAAAAATGACTGTGCAATGACAAACTAAATCTCAAATTTTGTTAATAAAAGTGTCTGAATCTACTGAATTTGCATCATAAAAGGTATGATTAAATATATGTTACGGTCAGATTAGTACTAAGATAGATCAAGTATATTTAAATGAAACCATTTTATAGTTTGATCATCAATTATGTGGAATGGTTGACATCCTTTAAAAAGGCAAATGTATAAATTGTTAGAGGTACTGATATAGTAAGGGAGAAAAACCCTTTTGAAAGAAAATGTTTAATAAATACTATGGCAATTTTTATTAACTTTCTAGTCATATTTGCAATTTAAAATTTCGATTCTTTACAAATAATATTATTTATATTATAATTAAAACTCTCCAAAATTATCCATCTCACCTTACTTTGACGGTCTGTTGAAATCCGTCCAACTTGGCAATTTTCCACACATTCAGTGAAAATGATAAAAATTCTACATTTTGGTATGCATCTTCCTTTTTTTTAATTCGTATATAGTTCAACCACCGATTATGTGGAAAATTATCAAGCTGTCATGTTAGGCGGATTCAACCAGAGTTTTAATAAAGGAGAAAATTTTAATAACGATAAAAATGTTTTAATTTTTAATAATTAAAAATTCCATGATAACTATTAAACTTTTTTCTTTCAAAATTCCTTTTACACCAAGTATATCTGACTAGAAAAGAAAATAATTAATCATCACTAACAAGTAATCGGTTCATCTTTTTCGTTAAAAAAACGGATTTGCACCTTTCCTCACAAATTAAATGTATGTTACTTTTCTAAATCTATTTACATGGGAGACATTGTATAAAATCATTAAATTTTCGTTCTACTTTTTTAAACTATTTTTAAAAAAATACTAGAAAATTTTTCTAAAGTTTAATAGTTTTTATTTTTTTTTTTAAAGAAAATACATCACAAATAATAAATAGAAAATACTTATTAAACCATTACTTAATATGCCTATAACTTCAGTAACTATTAAATATTTCAAAGTAAATTTATTGCTGCTTAAACTAATTCAGAAATGTTTTTGTTAGCAAATAATCAATCATCCCTAATGTCAAAACTTCAATAAATAAATTTACTTCACTAAATTATAATTTATCTTTCATTACTTTAAAGGAAAAAGTTATCAAAGACAACTAGATGTCCTTGGAGAGAAGGTTATTCCTGGTTCAATTGCCTTTGGGATTCGGTTTAATTAAAGCCTGTTAAAGCCAAAAAGGCTAAAGGTGGAAACTGAGAGGATTATTCTCCGAGTTCGATGACTCTAATCAGATTATATGATTAAACCTTCACCGCCTAAGTTTAGTGAAGCTAAATTAAAGTCCATTACTTTGACATCCTTACTGCTTACAAGGTGAAAAATACAAGGTGAAAAGTCCCACTTTCAAAATGAAATAGGAAACGAAAAGTCTATAAGACACAATACGAAAAGTCCCACTTTCAAAATGCTGTAGAAAAGAACCACTCGCCACAATGAGCTCAAATTTAAACTGAAGATATTTGAAGAAAGGGAAATGGTCTGACATCAAAGTAAATAAGATAAAAAAAAAAGTGTATTAATAGACGGTGCTACGAACTATTTTTTGGTGGTATCAATGACAATGGAAATTGGCGAAGAAGATACAAATTTGAACTTTACAAACTTTTTAGAGGTATTGAAATTCTAAAATTTATTAGACTGAACAGAATGAGATGGCCCGGTCATCTCATGAGAATGGAAATAGACCTGCTTTGAAGGCTTTCAATGCAATCCCTTTTGGACAACGACCAATGGGAAGACCGAAAAGAGATGGGTCGACTGTTTAGAATCTAATTTTAATGTTATTAAGCTCCGAAACTGAAGTCCACGGCCAAGAGGAAAACAGCCTGTTGAGCCAGTTATGATGATGATTAATAGATGGTGCTGTAAGCAGCACAAAGAAATTGATATTCGGCTGCTAGTGATATTTTGAATCTAAATCACAACGTATTTAGAATGAGTTGCACATTAAATCAACTATAGTGTTATTGATTGTTTTTGGTTTTTTTGACGGAAAAAAATGACTTCCAAGTCATTCAACAGTTGTGACATTTAGTGGAAAGCCCATCCACCACCGCAAGATCATACCAAATTGGATGGGAAAAATCGGCGAAATTGTTTTTTGATTCCCCCCCATTCTTCAAGTATCTTCAATTCAAATTTGAACTCATTCTGACTAGTTGTCCTTTTTTTACAGCATTTTGAAAGTGGGAACTTAATTATAATTACTCATAGTTACACCTATACAATTAGGAAGGTGTAACATTATATTTATTTGTATTGTATTTATACATTTTCAAATCAGTTAATATGTAAGAATAGTATAACCTGCATTTATTTAAATGTAGCCTACGAATTAAGAACACAGATTATATTTCTAAATCATTTTTACGCTTTTGATAGATGCGTAAACAAGTTCCAAAAACCAATGCGTAAAAACAACTACATGAAAACTGATATGTCGGGCAAACTAATTACCTAAATTAGTGGCCAATTTAAGACTTTCTTCAAGTAAAAATTCGACAAAAGTTTCAGATTATCTTGTGTAAAGGTTTTTTCGAACTTAAACTTCGGAATGTTGGCGTAAAAATAGCGGAAAAATAAATTTCACATGAAATAGGGTTTAGGTTTACTTCTACTGTGTGTAAATACAAAAAACTATTTCATTAAAAAAACAATTTAAAGCAGCAAATTTACAAAACAGTATTAAAAAATAATTACAGTAAATAAAAATAATTTTAATTTGGAGATTGAAATTTTCAAAATAATAAGTTTTGTATGTCAAAAATAATGTTAAGATACAATTAATTTCTGTATTAATTTAATTATTTCTAGTTTATTTAATTAATTGCAATTCTACTTATATCTAAAACCACGAAGGATAAATCATGGATATGATTTTGTATATGTAGTATCTAAAATACATATCCCTAAAAAAAAAAAAAAAAACTTTGTGTTCTAAAAATTTAATATTTTTGGGGTTTTGAGGATTTTTCTTTTCCTTTAAAATATCTTTAATGCCAAAAGTTTTTTCAAAATATTTTAATTTAAGATTAATATATTTTAAATTTTTGAAATATATTTATTTCAATCCAGGTCCACTTTGCATTTACTAAAGTTCTATAAAGAGGAGGATATTTTTTAATTAAAATGTGAATTAGATTTATTTAATCCACATATATCTTATATTTATCAAAATTGTACAAAGTTTTGTTTGTGTTTCAATTTAATTTAATTTCAATTCAATTTAATTTTAACAAGCAATTTGTGTTTCATTTTATCTTTCTTGAAAATACAGAAAAACATCAATAACAACATACTACTGCTACTACTATACATACTAGTTACTAACATAAGACACAGAATTATTTATGAATTCAATTTTACGCAAAAAAATTAATGCTCTTTTGAAGTGGAAAAGAAATTTTTTTCATAAATTAAATAATGAAGTGATTCAAAATGTAATATGGTTTATTTAAAAAATGTATTTAAAGCAATTTTTTAAATGTGGCATAGTTTCATAAAGGCTTCATTTAATTTAATTCTCATTGTATTTCAGAATTTCCTCATTTAAATGACGAAGTAATTGACCTTTACTAGAATAAACTGCTATTATATAACTGATTTGCATCTTTATTTCATACTCTATTACAATTACTTCATACTAAATAAAACTGAAAAACAATTATTTCTTTTAGTTATTCTAATATCTTTTCATTATTATTATTCATATTTAACTAAAACAAAAATAAATGTTTTATGCGAGACTAGATGTTTAAAGTAATTTTAAACTTCTTTCGAACTAACTAACTAACCATCCAAGTAAAAAGAAGCGAAACAGTACTGTTGGGAAATTAGCTTATTCCAACCAAGACACTCTGGTGCGGTTTACTGGCTGGGTTCTATCCTTCAGATAAAAGAAACAAGATCTACTCAAAAGAAAATGTTTTTCTTGTATTTAATTTCACCTTCACTTTTAAACTGTTATCCTACAGCTTGGGCTATAAAATGTGTTACTTGGGGAGGAGTGGTTCTATATTTTGCTTTTATATCTGAATATGAGATTAGGGTTTAAATTTTTAATTAAATTAATACTAGTTAATATTTTACAAATTGAGAGTTTTTACATAATTTTTCATCTAGAAATATTTTCTTACCAGCTTTCAATTGAGTTAAGCTTTCATTATTTGTTTGGTAGTATGCGCTAATATCATTATCACAGGGAATAATGTTGATTCATACAAGAAGTATTTTGTATTATTAAAATGTTAAACAAGTTAGAAATTCATAGATAAAAGTAAATAAACTAAAGAGCCCCAAAAACAGTAATATGTATTTTTTTATTTCTATATGAGCTGATCTTCAATTATAAAAATTTAATTCATACAAATAACTTTATGTTGTTAAAATGACATTTTTATTGACAAATAACTTTATGTTGTTGTCAATATATTTTTAGATTCGTTTCTCGATATATTTTTAGATATTTTTTTTTTTTACGTTTGCAAATTTACCCTTAAGATACATATTTCATATTTTAGCAAGGAATGAATTTTATCGACATTAATTCCTTGAAGTCCTATTTGAACTGATCCTCAGTTATTAACAGTTAATTCATACAAATGACTTTGTTATATAGTTTGTCAATATATTTTTAGATTTGTTTTTTGATATATTTTTAGATATTTTTTTTTTACGTTTGCAAATATACTCTTAAAATATATATTTCATATTTTATTTAGTAAGCAAATTTGTAGACATTAATTCATTGAAATCCGCAATTTTTGCAAATAGCTGATAGCTTGATGACAACCTGGTAACAATTATCCGGGTCTTCTACATTTGCGATACACAGATAAGGATAGGTTTTTTCGATGAATGCGTTATCATTCATAATAGTAAATACCGAAGATGTGACTCTAATGAAGATGTCAATAAATCGATTTCCTTAGGGACTTCGATTCGAAATCGATTTTTGAAATCGAATATCCTTAGCCAATATGCTAAGATGAAGAAGAGTACTAAAGAGAATATTGGAAGGTAAAAAAATCCATAAATTGTTTCTTACCGTAAATGAATGTCATTGTGTAAGGGACACGTCCATCAGGCCATTTAAGGTCTTCATTCCGGATGGCATTTCTATTCTAAAAACATATATATTATAAAATAAAATGAAACGTAGTATAATCATATCTGGATAATAAGAGAGTTATATTCATTATATAATTTTTAAAGGAAAATCGAAGTTTTAAAATTTAATGTTTTTAATGGATAAATTTAAAATGTTACTCACATTAAAAAACATAACAAGGAATAGTTGTTTCAATTCAAATTAACTTACTCAAAGGCTACAAAATTTCTTTACTAACACAATAGGAAATTATATTTTAAGATATAAATCCCCCCTGATTCAAATCAGGCAATAACTTACTCAGCTAGCTTGCTGTTGGCTCCAAGTTTATGATTACTGCGTCCATTGCAGTTACTTCTTTCAGAAATGAGGAAAATTGTTAATATATTCTATAGAGATGTAGGATATCACGATTTTCATACTTTTGCTTACCCTTTATTTTACTTTTATCATCAAAACTACAGGCTTCAACATTTTGCTAATAACATCTTGCAACTCATCTTCATATATTTTTCATATTTGTTGGTTTTTGCATCTTCACTTAAACTAACTTGTTATTTGTGTTGTTATTTACTTTATGATATCAATTAATTGTATTGAATTTTCTTAGCAATGACACTATTCTAACTTACGTGTTTGCCGTACATAGCATAGCGATTCCTGTTCTAGAATAGGGGATCCTGGTTATTGAATCTAGATAGAGCTGTGACTCTTATATGGACAGCACACCTCTTTGGCCTTCGCTTGTGGTAGACAGGAGGCACATCTAGTTTTTGATCATTCTAATCGGCGAGTGGTTATCAATCCTTTCTGAATGAAGTTGCCTAGAATTCAAGCGATGGATCAATTATATGGCACTGCATGGCAAAGAATAGCTCTTGTACCACTAAATGCCACTTGCCTAATCTACTCTACCCAGAAAAGAATGTAGTACCTGGATAAAGATTGTGAGTACGCCTTTAGACACTTTGCATCAACAACCTGATGGATGGTTTCTTTTCATGCAATCGAAATGTGGAAAAGTAAAAATAATCTCTACATATTTCACGTTATCTTTCTAAGCAAAAATATTTCTCACTTTAAAATAATTCTATAAATACTAATACAAAATTAGCAACACAAAATTGAGGGTCCTTAAAATTCAACACAAGGAAAGAATACAACTTGCAGTATTTTATTTATTATATAAATTCAGCGTCGTAAGAAGATGCGATTCAATTTGCTGGCGATTCTGAGGAAACATGTGATGTCAAATTGTTTTCCTTCAGAAATGAGGACACTCGATGACTAATGTGACAGTGCGGGAGGGCGTTTTGATAAGACGGTACAGGTATTGATTTGATAAGACGTTTTCAGATTTTCTTGCATTAAACATGCAAATGTAGGGTAATTACTCCTAAAAGTCACCAATGACTTTCCTTCATTTCTTGTCGTTCGGCTGTTCTTGATATACATAAGCGGAAGGTATCTATGTGCAATAAAAAGCAGTAAAACATACTACTAATAAGTAAGAATGTATAAAATCTTCAAATCTTAATCGACTATATTTTCCTCGTCCTAAAAAGTCTTATTTATAAATTAAATAATAAAAAGCTATTATATTATAAAAATATAAAAATAATACATACCTCAACAGAAGGAAGTAAAATATCTCCCTCGAATTGTCCTGATGCTTTCATTACGTCAATATCTTCATCTGGAAATGTAGGCGTGGGTTCTTCTGCTATTATAGGAGAGGGCTTTTCTTTTATTGTAGCATTTGATATGATGATTCTTATTAAATTACATTTTTTAACGAATCATTTAATGATCTATACTATATGAACTAAATCAGAAATCTATAGAATTAAAACTACATAAATTCATCAAATAAATTTTTATCATAGATAATATGATGTATATCATTCGGTAGATTTTATTTTTAAAAAAAATATACAAATGAAGTTGGTTATTTTTAAGAATATAAAACTTTGGGAATTAAATAAAATAACTTAATATTTTCCTAAACATTTTTTTTTTTATTTTATGTTACTAGTATAAAATATTTATATAAATAACTTTTTTTTTTTTTTTTTACATTAAATACATAGTTAGTCATTTTCTTCAGTTAGAAAAAAAGGTTTAGTCAGTTTCTGAAAAATGATTATCTTTTCAAACTAATTAATAGTTTAATGAATCTATTAAGAACAATAAATTATATGTTATCTATGTAACAGACATCTTTTTACGTAACAGCTTCCTTTCTTTTTATTATGAGATTTTATAATCCTGCTTATATTTTATTTTTATGAATTCCTACAATTCACTTTTTTTTTTGTTGCGATAGTGATCATTTGAAAATGACTTAAACGTTATTTTATTTTTGCACGATAATTTGGTTTATAAAAAATTAGCAGTTAAATTAGAATTAAATTCACTTAGAAAGAAAAACTTATTACATTTACGTAATTTTTTTAATTAAATAATAATGTATTTCTAAAATATTTTATGAATGAAGAAAGTATAGAAAAACTTAGTTTAATATTAATTTATTAAAATTTTAATAAGATAATTTACATATTTAATTTCATTCAATAGCTTTTACAAAAGAATATGCATTTAAAAAAAATGATACGGTTTTAAAAATGTCCGATGATTTTTTTAATTAAATAATAATGTATTTCTAAAATATTTTATGAATGAAGAAAGTATAGAAAAGGTTTAATATTAATTTATTAAAATTTTAATAAGATAATTTACATATTTAATTTCATTCAATAGCTTTTACAAAAGAATATGCATTTAAAAAAAATGATACGGTTTTAAAAATGTCCGATGTTAAATACAAAATTTAAAATACTATATTCTTGCTCCAGCAAATAATCTTATTTATGTTTTATTATATTTCTAAGTGGGAGTCTCTTTTTACGAATCTCTACAAAATACTTCTACCAATGATTCCCAAGGTTATTATTTTAATTTTATTGTCACAAGAAGAGTCACAAGAATCTCTTTCGTTGCCACAACTATTATTGTGATACTAAAATCCCATGATCTCTTTATTATATAGTCCAAATTTTAGGCCCACTATATACAAATTTCTGACAAATGAGCATCTGCTGCTAAAGCCTTATAGTTTTATATACAGATGGTCAACTCCACTGGCTACTACTTACTTACGATGGAATTTCAAAGACTACAACGGAATTTTTTTCTAAAATTGAAAATCACATAGACGATAGCACTCCTAGTAACCAACCATGGAAGTGAGCACACCTAGTTTCTTACAGACCCTTTTTGGCACATTGTTGCTACATTTTATGTGAAGAAAGGAGAAAAAAAAAAGCAACCAGGAAGATTAGTTGCTTGTGTTGTTGTTGTTGTTATTTCTGATCCCCGATATAGTCTTGACCAAATCTATGGTCATCCAAGACCATCCAGGTCTGTAAACCTCTAAAAGTTCAAGAATAAAAGAAGTTCACAAAAAAAACGTCGTCCAATGTAAAATCAAGATAGCTTCAAATATGAGCGGGAGATGTTTGAGCAGTCCTACACTTGTTTCAGGTCCAAAAAATCTCCTGTCCTTGTTCATATATGACATTCCTCAAGTGTCCACTAGCAAAACATGATAAGCAAGTTTGTTGGCTTTTATGGGCCCAAAATGCAGAGCACCACCAAGGCGATCTCTCGAGTACCAGTCACGTGCTCGAGATGCTGTGTAGAGACATCTCAGGGATCCTTAATTATCTTCCCATACTATAAGTGCGAACCATGTCGGACTGGGAAGTCTCCGACGAAACAACCTTTGCTAGAGAATCTGCAACCTCGTTGCCACTAATGCCAACATGTGAAGGAATCCATTGGATGTACACCTCGGATTTAACTGAAAGTCTAGAAAGCAATTTCAGGATGAAAATGCCAACGCTGTCACCAACATTTATCCAGTTACTTACTATAGATGTTGAACTGAGTATCGGCTATCAGTAAGTATCCATATATTCATGAAATCAGGCTCAATAATATTCTCAACATAGCTCAGGCCCCTCACGACAGCTATCAGTTTGGATCTAAACACAGAGCAGGAATTAGAATTTCTAATTTTAAATCTAAATGTAACAGTAGGAGTCCCAATGAAGATACTACTACCAGAATAGCCTTGCTCACTCTCCATCTGTATAAAATTGAACTGCATCATTAGGTATTTGATTGATAGGACTATCTATCTCATGAATTCAGTGTTATCAATATTTTTATAAACAATGTTTTTATAAATTAATAATATAATTCCAGTTGTCAGGTCAAAATTCATGTTTTCGAATATTTAAAGTAGATTTCTGCAATTAAATATTGATATGTTTTTAAAGCAACTTGTTAGGAAACATTGATATCTTTTTAAAGTAATTAAAAAAAAAAGTAAACAGTACATTTAGATAATAAATAACTTTATTAGTGAGTTATAACTGTGTTCTAACATTGATATGCTACATTTAAAATTAGTTTTTACTTTAATAAAAAAATCTTTTTGAAAATCTTTGGCTGCATATCTCACACACACACAAAAATTAAAATGTTCAAAAAAAAAAAAAAAAATAATAAGTCTGTAAGTGTTAAAGTTTTGAAATTATAAGAAATACAGACACACCCACAAAAACTTGCATAGAAATTTTTAGTACATTTTTAAAAAATAAATAGCTCAATTATGCTATTATATTATTGCTAAAGTGATTTAATAAAAATTTTAATCATCTTGCAAAAAAAAAATTAAGCTATTGTCACTAAATAGAAGATTATTTTAACCGTTATTAATAAAATTGACATCCATGATACGTAATTAACTTTTTAATAAAATTGTGACAACAACACAATGAAAAAAATAAAAATATCAACTTTTTCTTGTGCAACTTTTTCTTTTATGCATCTTCAATTAACTATTTCTTAACTAACTAATCCAAACTTAACTCCGTTATTTTTTTAATCAAAGATATAAAAAATTTTTAACAAAAATAGAAAAAAAATCTTCTGAAGAAGAAATTAAATTTACGAAAAAAAAATATGTGAAAAAAAAAGACTGCGAGTTGAAACAATTCAGTAAAGGAAAAAAATTCCGAGGTGCAATTGAGAAGCTTTGACGTTTTTAAAATACTGAAGAAATCTTCTTTTTGAATAAATAAGTCACATTTGTTTGTGTAAAGGAAAAAAAAAAGTTTTATTTGTAATCAACAGAAGATCTAAGAGTTCTTTAATTAGATACTTGATTGTTGAAAGTTTTCCTAGAATATGGGAAATTTATCTTTCGAAAACAAAGAATAATAAACATTTTATATGACTTTTTATTATTTTATTCATTTATGCAAATACTTTTTATACCTGTTCATATTATGTACATATTTTTATACCTATTTATATTATGTACATATTTTTTGTACCCGTTTAACAATAAAAATTATTTTTATACAACCAAAATGTTTAATTCTTTTTTTTTTTTGGGAGATAACTTATTGTCTATCGCTTTATTAATAAATTAAAGAAAATAATATTATAATTATAAGTATTTGTAAAAACCATACAATGTGAATATTTTTCTTTTTCAATAGTAAATTTCACGAAATCCATTAATTTAAAAAAAAAAAAAAACCAATTATCATTATTTGAAAACAATATTGCAATTAATGTAGAATTTTTTTCAAACAAAAAAATCATATAATGGTCTAAATAATAGTTATAGTTTTGAAAAAAATATTTTAATTAATGACAAAAAAAGAAATTTTCCTTACCTCCCATAGTAGAGCTAATTTTAAAATTTGGTGCCTGTGAAAAAATAATATGAAAACTTTTTATTTCAGTAATTAATTACAAAAGAAGAAAACACTTAAATTATTGATCGATTGTTTTATTACATGTATTTCTCATTGGTTATTTTTATTTCAGTTAATATATTTCTTATTTCTTTTTTTTTTTTTACAAAAATATCAGTATTCATAATTTTTCATTAAATTAATATCTTGAGTACAAAACGATAAAACAATACTTACCAACCTAAACGAACTGTTAATGACAAGTAAAATTTGGATAAGTATGAACATTTAACGGAAAATAATTTTTGTGTAGTTTTGCACATCAGTGGGCTTTGTGTTCCACTTTTGTACACCACGAACCGACCACTAGTGAGAGAGACACACACTGTGAAAATTTTAAGAGTAATTTCTACTTTTGTACAAAAATATCTTCATTGAAAATTTTTTATTAAATTAACTCCTTGTGTACAAGCGATATGCAATACTTACCAACATAACGAACTGTTAAGAACAAGTATAATTTTGACATTTAACTGAAAATAGTTTTTGTCGTTGTTTTTGTACATCAGTTGGCGTTGTATTCCACTTTTATATACCACGAACCAACCACAAATGAGCGAGATGCCCACTATGGAAATTTTAAGGAATAATTTATATGCATATGCGTGTCGTAATGGAAGAAATCCGGAAAACACCCTTCAGATAATCCCCATGAGTATAGTTGCAATAAAATCACACATAGTATCACAGACCTAATCCAGCCTCCTCGTTTATGAAAGCAATAACTGTAAGACACAGTATTTAAAACTGATATTTCCTCCATGTTAGATGCGCATATTTTATTAGTCCGCCAGTTAAAAATGGAATAGTGTATTTTCACGGTGTAAAGCGTATCAAATCGATATCCGAGCTGTCTAGTGGGAATTTTCTGTTTTTCTCCGTATGAGGCAAATGTGGGTTAAACCCATGTTATTAAACCCACCGATGTTAAACAAATATTTTTCTTTCGTAAGCAAATCCCTGTTTAATTAATAAATCAAATCCCGTTTATTAATAAATAAAAGAAGCAAAATATTTGGGAAAAGTTAACTAAATCATAACGCTTTTATATATATATATATATAAACCTTTAAATTGCATGAAATTTAATTTCATGGCAGATTT
Source organism: Caerostris extrusa (assembly GCA_021605095.1). Lineage (NCBI taxonomy): Eukaryota > Metazoa > Arthropoda > Arachnida > Araneae > Araneidae > Caerostris > Caerostris extrusa. The sequence continues at coordinate 26,932 of BPLR01021304.1, read as the reverse complement.
ACAAATATAAAGTAATTTTAAAATTTTTATTGTACTAATTACATTAATCAGTTTTCCTTTTTCCATTCTTGAATAAATAAGCTCGTATTTTTCATGTAATTGCATAATTTTCAAATAACCAGTATAAATAATGATTTAAAATATTGATTAATTAATTATTAATCCGCATTTTTAATTTGAAGTCAAATTTTGACATGAAGGAATACTCTCTCGAAAAATTCTTTCTCAAATGAATTTATCTCAAAATGGGAAAAAAATAGAAATAATTTTATAGAAACTTTTAGTGTTGCCTAATACGATTAGTTAACCACGAAAATACTCGGAGGGAAAATCTCATTTCAAGGGTTTGAAATTCCCTTTCCCTTCCAAGAAGTTTATCTGATTCTTGCCCTGGGAAAAGAAACTTATAATGATATTTCTAATGCTGTGAAGTTCAGTGAGAAACTCAATAAACTTAACGTAACTTATCCAGGAGAAAAAAAAATTACTATTTATTTGATAATTGGATAAACTTTCGTTTCATATAGAAAGGAAAGCAAAAATACTTTGAAAAAGTTAACTAAATCATTATATTTATATATATAAATCTTTAAATTGCATGAAATGGAATTTCATATCAGATTCACATATATGATATATAATTTATAAAAATTTTATACTAATTACATTTATCAGTTTAGCTTTTTCCCTTCTTGAATAAATAAACTCGTATACATCATATACTTGCATCATATACTTGTTTTTCAATAATCAATATAAATAAAGATTTATAATATTGATTATCGAAGACATTACTTCATAGAAGAAATAAGATTAATATGTACTCAAACAAGAGCATATATTAATTACAGGGACCTATAATTTATGTAATGATAATGTATGCTTACATGAAAATGGGCTAAAGTTGGATTACCGTTGTTACAGTTTTAAAAAACGGGTTAATTCATTAGAGGTTGTGGGAAAATGTCATCACACTCAAATGAATGAATACCATTTTCTTTACTTTAACATAAAATTGCTGAAACTTGAATATTTTCCAGAAGGCCTCCGTATATCGTAAAAAACAATGGTTCTCTCAATGTGGTGGTTAAATTAAATTTAGCCGGTTTATAGTCTAACGTGCAGAAATTCATAGGCATCCACATTATAAAAAAATTAAACATTATAATATTAATTATAATTTATTCTTTCTAACATTATCGTATTTCAATCAAAAAAATAAAAAGAAAGTTATTTGACACATTTAAAAGTAGAATGTCCCAAATGCATACATTATCAATTTTATTTCCAATATTAAAATAGCACAGGTACTTATAGTATAACTACAATATGAACTTAGGTAATTTATGAAATTTATAAACATAAAGCTTATATCATATAAATACACTGAAGTGACAAAAGTCATGGGATAGCAATATGCAAATTTTCAGATGGCAGTAGCATCGCGTAGAACAGGTATAAATGCGCAGTGCTTTCGCAGAGCTTTCATTTCTGTTCAAGTTATTCATGTGAAGAGGTTTTGACGTGATGATGACCGCACGACGGGAATTAACAGACTTTGAACGCGGAATGTTAGTTGAGCTAGACGCATGGGTCATGCCATTTCGGAAATCGTTAGGGAATTCAACATTCCCAGATCCACTGTGTCAAGAGTGTGCCGAGTATGAAATTTCAGGCATAACATCCCACCATGGACAGCGCAGTGGTCGACTGCCTGCACTTAACGACCGAGACCGGCGACGTCTGCAAAGAGTCGTAAATTCTAACAGACAAGCAACACTGCGTCAAATAACCGCAGAAATCAATGTGGAACGTACAAGGGACTTGTCTGTTAGAACTGTGCGGAGAAATTTGGCTTTCTTGGGCTATTCCAGCAGAAGACCGACTCGAGTGCCTTTACTGGCAGAACGACATCGCTTGCAGCGACTCTCGTGGGCACGTGAGCATATCGGTTGGTCCCTAGATGAATGGAAAACCGTGGCCTGGTCCGATGAGTCACGATTTCAGTTGGTAAGAGCTGATGGTAGGGTTCGAGTGTGGCGCAGACCCCACGAAGCCATGGACCCAAACTGTCAGCAAGGCACTGTTCAAGCTGGTGTTGGCTCCGTAATGGTGTGGGCTGTTTTTCATGGCATGGACTTGGTCCTCTGGTGCGACTGGACCGAACATTGACTGGAAATGCTTATGTTCAGCTACTTGGAGATCACTTGCAGCCATTCATGGACTTCATGTACCCAAACAACGATGGGATTTTTATGGATGACAATGCGCCATGTCACCGGGCCACAACTGTTCGCGATTGGTTTGAAGAACATTCTGGACAATTCCAACGAATGATCTGGCCACCTAGATCGCCCGACATGAATCCCATCGAGCATTTATGGGACATCATCGAGAGATCTGTTCGTGCCCAAAATCCTGCACCATCAACGCTTTCACAATTATGGACGTCTATCGAGACAGCATGGCTCAATATTCCTGCAGAAGACTTCCAACGACTTGTTGAGTCCATGCCACGTCGAGTTGCTGCTCTTCGCCGGGAGAAAGGAGGGCCGACACGATATTAAGAGATATCCCATGACTTTTGTCACTTCAGTGTATATATATATTGAATATTTTAATAGTCTTTTAATGACTCTGGTTTTTGATTTAGAAACTAGGAGATCTAATGATGATGTCAACATGCATATTCATCTAGAGCACAGGTCATCCTGTTTGATGAAAGGTTTCAGGCTTTTCATCTGCATGGACATTACAAGCAGAAGGTAATGAATGGAAGGAATGTAATGAATGAAAAGAAGGTAATGAATGGAAGGAAGGTATTGAATGCCCTTTCATTATTGACCATCAGTGGGTTGTACGTTATAAAAAAAAAGTAAGTACGCCATTCGCAAGGATGTTCAAGAATAAGCGCTATTTAGTAAAAATTGAGGTTACTGTGATGAATTAAATTTGATTACCTATATTGAGTATTTCATCTTGTGTTAAATTAATTTTCAAAAAAAAAAAAAATGACCGAACGCAATTACAAATTTTTATCTGTAAATTTAATTACATCCTATATTAAGTGACTTCATATTATACTGTTTAAAAATGCATATTATTGAAATATAAATTACGATACAAAATAATAAATATGCATAATTCTTTTTAAATATAGTCTATATTGTTTATAGCAAAAATAATCCTAAGTAAATATCTCTCATGTTTAAAACCTTCTATTAAACGATAGGTTTACAAGATTAGAAATGATTAAAAATTTAAGTTAATAAAAAAAAAAAATAAACTCAGTGTTAAATAACCAAATATAATTTTACATTTAATTTACTACAATTTTATTTGTATACTTATAAACATGAGAATAACAAACCTGGATTTTATAATATGTTTAAAAATTACACAAATAACTAAAAATATTTTTTTAAGTATTATATTTAGATTCCTACTGAATAAAATATTTTAGAACTATAAAGAAAATAATGCATACTATAGGGCATTGGTAAACTTGCAGATTGAGATTAAGGTTGATCTCTAAAAGTACAATAGGGAAGTACACATAAATACATTGTCTATCGACACTAAGATAAATTTTCTGCACAAAATAAAAATATATAGTTACGTAGATAAGATGTAATATAATAGCACGACATTAATTAATATGATGCATAGTATAACCATCACGGCTATTGTAGTATGACATTTATGTCATGCTATTAAGGTACATCATTTATTACCTGGTAATTAAAATGTCACTTCTTAATCTTTTAACAAAGTATGTTTTTATTTTTATTGCTCTAGCTATTTGAGAACTATTATTTGCTCTAGTTGTTGATAGATTAATCTCAAAGCAGACGTGGAAGATGAAATTTGGATGTAGTTGGATTAAACGAAGCGGATTAATGCAAGATAATCTTCCAGGGAAAAAAATATGGGGATTAAAAAGAATTGAAGATTATTAGAAGACTTAGTACATTATTCACGTATGATGAAATGGTGTGCATTAGATGTCCATAAAAGTTTATTAACTTTTACGGATATCACAAATACAAAGAAAAATAATTCTCACAAGTACAAAAAAATTCTCGCAAATGCAAATAAATTATCATAAATACAAAATAATTCACACAAACACACACAAAAAAATCACAAATACTAGGGAAAAAAAAATCTCACATATACAAAAGGAGAATTTCATAAACACAAAAATTGTTTTATTGTATTTCGGCTCAAATACTATAGTTGATGATAATTTCCTATTCATATTTTAGAGCCACTCGAATTATTTGTTCAATTAGAACTGATATATTTTTATAAGGCATTAGCTGATAAAATTATTCTATATTGAAAATTATCATAATTCCATTATTAGTAGAAAAAGAAAATGTGCAGATTCAAAATTTATAAATATTGTTGAAATTAATAAAAAATATTAATTAATTAATAATTATTTTTAATTTTTTTAAATAAATTTTAATTAAAAGAATTTTTCTCTTTAGAAAATTAAATTACTAGTTTTCGTGTCAAATAAAAATAAATGAATAACTAAAACCAGTCAATATACAACTATTAAAAGAAACCATTATTTTTCTTTATTTTTTCCAATTTTATTTTAATGATAGAATTAAAAATTTTAATAGAATTTATTTTATGAATCATTATTGATAAATCTATTTTTCCGCAATAAAATAATTTTTTCCAAGGTGATTTAAAGCAATTGTGATAATTACAAGCGACAATAGGAGAAAAAAATTTTTAATTTGACAATAGGAGAAAAATTTAAATGAATATCAAAGTTTTGTTTTCGTTCTTTATAGTTTATGTTTTATATGATACATCATGTTAATAAGGACACTATCAAAGCGGTAGTCCATTTCATTACAACTCTTATTAGCAGTCGCTGATGCCAAGGTATTCATTCTTAACACATGATTTCATTTTGTTTGCTGTTATAGATAAATGAGGTATATATCACATTTTGACATACCACCATCAAAAAGAAGTCCAAGGAGCTTGTGTTATGAACCACATAACACATGATCCTTGGATCTTGTTATGTGTGTTGTCCCTGTTACCAAGGGAATACACATAGAAGAGTTAAAGTGTAATCACACAAAATTTTTATCTTTATTTCTGTATTCTTTTAGGGTAGTGCTACTCGCGTCCGTAGTATATCTGCAAGCTACACGTGCCCTCTGGTGAGTGCTAAATGAGTAACAGTGGCGCAGCCCTTCCTTATGGTATAAAGATTAACTGCCTCTGTATTGCGAGCTGCATTAGAACAACACAAACATTTCTTTATTTTTTGCTGCTATTAATCAGTGTACCTCGTATTCCAGGAGGAATCGTGTGCAGTTCAACTATTGAATGGAGGAATCAATTCACTTTGACTCTATCACGAACAGATCAATCATTGTTGAGGACAGTAGGAAATTGCTTTCCAATACGAGTTTTAGGGGTAAACTGCTCCACATTTACATATAGTATGGAAGAAACGCGGAAAAACTTCCACCATATCGTACCTTGATGTGGGACGCTTTAAACACGCTCTCACAATCACCATCCAGCCTCCTTGTTTTTGAAAGTAGTTATTGCAAAGAATTTCGCGGGTGGATTCAAAAGTGAGCTAACCTGCTTTTGCATTTTTTGTCTTTGTGTATTTTGTTCATGTTCTTTTTCTCCTAATGTTCCTTTAACGAGGTTATCGTTGCTTATAATCGAAATAATTTTGAGAAGCCATCTTAAGGTTTGGTTTACAGCTCTACGGTCATCTTTTGCACACGAGGGCTAAACAGACAGGGACCTACAGTTTAAAGTGGATTCCGAACCACTCACAAACGTCCATGTCACTGCCATGATTCGATCCTGGAGCCTGTGGTACCAAAAGGCCAGAGCGCTAGCCAATTGCCACCAGGCCGCGAAAACATCTTAGGAGTTTTAATATTTTTTTGTGGAAAAATGCATGCATTTATTTAATTTATATTGTACAATTCTATGATTATTAAAATAGTTATGGATTAATAGTTTGAAATGAAAACCATAGCATTATGATAAATTTCAATTTTTGTCTAATGAAAATTTGCTAATTACTTATAGAAAAACTGGGGATAAATAATTTGCTAATTATTTACTGAAATAAAACCCTTCAATTACAGTATAAAAATGAATAGCTGGTCTTAAAACATTTAGAAACTAATGAAGCATTGAAATTAAATAACTGTTCGATGAATTCTATTGAGAAATTAATGTAAGCTATTCATCGTCTTTTTAATATTAACTAATTAACTATTTTTATTTAAAATTATTTAAAATATTAGTACGACATCAAATACATATTCAATTGTCTTGTTTTGAAAACAATACATTATATCAAAGTTTGGTTGAAATCTGTTAATCTAAATTCTACCATCTGTTTCCGAAAATAAGAGGAAAAGGAAGATTACAAGGGGGATTCTGATAATCCTCTTATATGAGACCGATCATTACAGTGAAAGGAAATAGATCTAGGATTATTTCTGTTCTATATTAAACAAATAGATCTGAACGTAAAGGAATATATCCCGCAAGATAAAATCGATTTATTTAGATTATTCACCACAATTTGTGATTTGTTGTGATATCGTCCATAAATTATTTTTCCAACATTATTAGGCGTTTGGCTCATAGATCATGTAGGAATTTGGCCATGAGTCTATGAAGCTGGATAATTTAAAATGCTATCAAACTTCGGAGGGTTTCTGATCCTAATGAAATTTAGAACAAATCGCTTTCTTTCCCCAAGTTCAGTATCTGGAAGGAACGTAGCTTACTTAATTGCATTCAACGAAAGTTTATTCATGTATCATGTTTCAGATGATTTAAATAAATGAACTTTCGCTTATCGTGTTCTGAACATAGCTTCCTGTTTCATCAGAGCAAGTGCTTTGTTCTGTATTAAACGTACCGTAATATATCAAATTTAATCATAATTTTTCCATTATTTTGAATTATCGTTTATATATTATACAGTGTTTTATGTACTATCGTATAATTATAATTGCGCTATCGAAATATCATAGTAAATGATGTTTTTACACTGAAATTTCTTTTTCTTACATTCTTGAACAATCCTTATAATTTCAGTAATGTGTGGATTCCCTATCTTATAATATAATTGTTACAATGTTCACCAACCCTCATTTTTATAATTTCCATATTCTTTGAATTCTCTATATTCTTACGATCTTCTTTTTTGCGTATAGGCAACTTCACCCGCATCATTCCAAACTATAAAGATGCATCTTGGTTCTAAACACAGTGGCATGATGTAATGTATTATTATTATTATTATTATTATTATTATTAATAGCAGCAGTATTAAATATATCGTAGTAAATGAGGTAACTCGTCATCATAAGCATCGTAAACTTTTAAATTATTCTTGACAAAAATTACGTCAGAATTTCAACTATAAGAAGCTTGCCTGAACCTAAATTACAGCTTCAGAAGAAGACTTTATACCATTCCATATACGAAGACTTTTATTAAGTCGGAAGAAGTGGAAATTATGCAAAGTATGTCTAGCAATCTCTTGCTATTTTGTGAGAAAATTGCTTAATTCTAGTTAAAATTATGTTCTATAGTCTATAGTTCTCGAACAGCTATTAAATGACTGTGAGGATTAGGAAGATATCTGAACAAGGATGGTTAAAGAGCTCCTTAGCACTACTAAAATGACAGATTTTGCTTCTCTGATACATCCACTATCGAGAGGGGATACAAAAAGCACTTTAACTTTGGAGGGACCTCAAACGATGGACTGGTAAACGAAGAACAGTTGAAGCACCAACTGAAGAGGCACCGCGCACTAAGCAAATACACAAATGCCTTTTTAATAATTGCCACTCCGTATTTTTCCCTCAGGAAGAGAACTGTCAACAACGAAACTTTAAAATCACACGGAGGAAAAGTGCTAAAACCTATCATCTAGGCCAATGAGTTACCTAGGAACTGAGTGAAATAAATTCTGGCATAATTATGCAGCCTTTTCAGCCTAAATGCTATCTGAAATCTATTATTGAATAAAATTTGATGTAATTATTTTTTAAAAATGTGAAAATAAACGTCAAATTACATTAAATATATTAATATATTAATATATATAGTATATATACATATATATATATAAAAATTTTAATATATATATATATGATTAAATAAACATCTAAGAAAACATTGATGCAGTCATGATTCCAGTTACATTTTAGCAACCCAAGAAATAACCACCAATCCCCTTCAAAATATTTTTTTAATGTTGAAAAAAATTATAAAAAACTTTTTCACTTTAATTATAATTCAAAATTCTCGGGAATTAATATTTGTCATGTATAAATTTTTTCACCAAAGACAATTATGTATGTTGCGGATTTAAGGAAATTATTTTTTGATGTTTTCACTATCCCCCAAATAAAATAAAAATGGCCTGACCTTAAAAAAAATTTTAAAGGCGAAGACGGCGAGAACTGTCAAAGATTCTTCCAAATGCTAAGAACTTTAACAGCTGATAGGATTTGAGATAGAGTTGGATAAACCTTGAAGATTAGAGGTCACTGTCTGCTCAACAAAGCGAAAAAGGAAATTTTGTATCTTTAGTGAAATAAAAAAATCTTCAGTTTCTTAGATTGCTGGAGTAGGAACAAAACTAGTGCAAGTTAATAATTTAAAATTACAGGATGTTATATCACATTATTAATATATATGCTCATATTTGCATTGTTTATGAATTATACTTAATCTATTGATAAATATTCTCTAATACATAATTATTTTATACATTTTACTGTATCATATGTTTTGGTAAACCAATTAAAACAGTTTGATCGAAGATAAATATCTAATTCGGAAATTATCTAAATGTTAGCTTAAAAATGTAATAATAATTAATTCAAATTAAAATAAATGCATCTTTCTTGCTTAAGGTTATCCTTTACTGGTGCTGCTATAATTCATCGTCATCATTTATCATATATTATTGGTACATTATCCAAGAGCAACATTGAGCAAAGAGTTACAATACTAACCACATACCAACAAAATAAATGAGAAGAGAAACTATAAAAATTCTCTTAAAGAAAGTCATTCCTTATATATGCGTTATACTGAAGAAAGCATATTAATCTCCTGCATACAGTATGCCTATTTATACAAAACACTTTATTACATATTCTACCTTATATATATATTTTTTTGGAAACATGTAGCGAATTTCGATCTTCGTATTTATTGCATGTTATCAAATGTGCATGTTTTACAAATGGGGCATAATCATTTTCTGGTCCATAATTTTAGGTAATATATAATTAAGTATTGCGGTAATATCTAGTAATGTAAACTATATATCCAATATTGCAAACTAACCTTATACTGTTGGCTAACCTTATAGATGAAGATATAAGTGACGTTTTTATTAATTAGAATAAGCAGAACGAAAAAGCAATTATATATTTTTTTTATAAAATAAAATTGAAATTGTAGTGGAAAAAAAATCTTATTTATTGAGTTACGATACATTATTGCTTAAAATAGGCAAAACAAAAAAAGTGTTTGCATTTTTATATTTTTACGAAAGAGAAAATATAAATAACAATAAAATTAATATTTTTATTGAAATCTCATTAACCAAATGTATTTGAATATTCGTTAAAGCATTCATAAATATTCAAAGACAAGGTTTTATTATAGAATTAATTACAATAATCTTTAAATTTTAATTGGAGAAACTTAGTACGATACAGTAAAGTAACTGACTTCATAACTAAAATGTCTTTCTCAATAAACATAAATTATTCATATAAAATAATTAATTCTCGATAAATTAAGAGGTATTTTCGAGAAACTCCTAAAATTATAAGAAAAAAGGAAATGTTATTATTTTTAGGCATACTGTCTGACTTTAAGTAATTACTTATCAATTTATCGTTTCCTTCCAGTAACATGCTTGCATTTTTAATCCCAATATATAAGTAAAAATGAATTTTAATTTCTAAGTAATATTTTCCTTTTGAAAGAACTGAATTTCATTGCAGAAACATTTTTAACTTCTAAGTTATATTTACTTTCTTACCTCTTTTTAATTACTGAAATGAGAGAATTAATTTTCTTTCTGATGTTGCGACATGTTAATGCACAATTCTAATTTATTCCAATTCTGTATAATATTCTTGACAGTTTCCAAGTAATTGCAGCGGTCTAATTTTTTATGCTTTACTTTTACATTTAAAGTATTATGATATTAACGTTTAAATTTGTGAAATAGGTAAATATTGTTTTAGTTAGTCAAATGTGTTCTACATGTGGTTCAAATCTATCAAATGCGAATCACTTTATATTTTAACATTTGTGTATATAATATAGTTTTAATTAAAGAAATTTAAAACTCTTATTAGGAAATGAAACATGTTTTAAAAAATTTATAATTATTAGTAAAACAAATCAATCTTTGAAAATTGTTATTATTATTGCAAAAGAAAAATATGATAAAAACTTGTTATGCAAAAAAAAAAATTATTAAAAAAAAAATATTTGTGAATAATTAAAAAATTAATATAAATAAGTATTTAATACAAAACAAATAGATTTTAAAAATTAATTGCAATTCATTATGCACATCTATAGTTGTTTTATTAAAAATATAAGATGCTTAAATAATAAATTTTTGAATTTAAATCAATCCCCGTGTTTCCTTGCATAATATTCTAGAAGTAGATTAGCTGTGCAAACTGGTCTATGCTACATGAAGGCTGATTTTGACCTGATTTCACTCTTCACAATAAATTATCAAACTGTAAATTATTTTGTTATGATTATATTGAATGTAGTAGATTTTATCATTTAAAATTATATCTTTCAAATAGGAAATTAAAATAAAAAAAAATTTAAGCTAAAAAAAAAAAAAAAAAAAACAAACTAAAAGCTAAAAAGCTGAATAGTCAACATGCAATAAAATTGCGCTATTTTTACATGTTATTATAAAAGAAAATATTATAAATATTCCAAACTATTACGTTAAAATGCTATTTAATTTATTTCGATTATCCTTAAAAATTCCATTACTGTTGTTATAAACTGAATTATGTGGAGATCTAATGCAGTAGATTGAATTTTCCATGAAATACAATCGGCGATTAAATAAAGAAGATGCTATACACTGAATGACAGATGATTGCAATTTTCCATGAAATACAATCATTTCTGTTCAAGTTATTCATGATTAAATGACCGCCCGAAAAATGACATTTCAGGCATAACATGCTATATTACAGTGGATAGATAAGCAACACTGCGCCAAATGCAGAAATAGCGCCTGCAGAAGGAAAAAGGTTTAGCCAATTCAGAGGATAAAATAATTCAAAGTTTTCGCTATTATTCAACATAAAATAAAATCAACTGTTTTCATGACAACTTGGTCCTCTGGTGCGACTGCAATAAACAAATTTAAAAGATCACTTGTAAGACTTCGATGGGAGGATGGCAATGCGCCATTCGCGATTGGTTTGAAGAACATTCTTCCAAAAATTATCTAAGAATGTTACCATTTGACATAGATTTTTCCCAAATATCATCAACGGGTTCCATGAATATTCCTGCAAAGATTCCAACGACTTGTTGAGTCCATGCCAGATACTTTGCCGGGCGAATTTAAGAGGTATCCCATGACTTTTGTCACTTCAGTGTAACATTCAGAAAGGAAATTTTTTCATTTTCTTTTTCTTAAAATCAACCTAAGTAAAATAAGAAACTTTTTCACATCCAAAAACTAAGAATGCCTTTAATAGTTTTAAATAGGGTTCCAGATTAGACAGATAAATTCAAGCTTGGTAAAATTCAAAATATGAAAATGCAAAGCCTAATATTTTAAAAACTGCGTCTTGCGTATTACTTTATTATTCATTACGGCGACTTTCTAATAAATAATAAAATAAACTAAACTTAAATTCGCTCATGAATTTATATTTGTTTTATATCAGAATTTTCTTTTCACTGTATATAAAGAAATAAAAAAGAATATTACTCTATGCATTTTTAAGGTACGCAAATTGTCAAATGCATTGAAAATGAGCTACAGTGATTGGACTTGTTATTACATAATATTCCATGTTGTTTCTTAAATCATGAATTAAATGCTAGTCGCCGTACATCAACGATATTTATTAATCCCAGAAATTGTCAATGTTCAGCAGCCACAGAAACATATTATAATACAGTTTTTCACAAATCTAAGTTTTTTTTTATTCCATTCAGGTTTGTCAATTCTACTTATCTCATATCAGGATAACATCGTGCTGACACTTTACACAGGCCTGACGGCAAATTGGATAGAGCTCTTACCCTTGGTACCACAGTCTTCAGGTTCGGGGTAGCATGAATGTTTGTTAGTGGTTCGAATCCCTGTTAAACTTTAGGTTACGATCTAATTGGCATAAAGAGGGCAACAAATGACCATAGAGCGAGAAACCAAACTACATGTCAAAGTTCAACTTCCATAGAAACATGTAATATTACAGTTTTTCCTAAATTTAGTTACCCTATTTTTTTATCCTATTTAGTTTGTCTATGTGGGCCTGAATGGCCGAGTGGCTAGCACTCTGGCGCTCGGTACTACAAGTCTCGGGTTCGAGTCCCGGCGGTGTCATGGTTGTTTGTAGTGGTTCGGATTCCACTTTAATAAGTAGGTCCCGGTCCTAATAGGATCGTAGAGCGTTGCGGGGGCATTGTTACTCCGCGCCCGTGGCTTATCTTCAAGTTACACGCGCCCCTGGGTAAAGTGAGTACGTCTCTGCAGCACTTGCCTTAAGGCATCCAAAGACCAAGCTGTCTGTGTTTGCCAGCTGCATTAGAAAGAAAAAAAGTTTGTCTATGTTATGTATCTCATATCAGGATAACCTGGCTGTAACATGGATGTTTTTAGTGGTTCAGAATCCCCGTTAAACTATAGGTCCCGGTCTAATTAGCCCAAAGTGCGCACAAAATGACCGTAGAGCGATAAACTAAATCAAACCATAACAACATAACATAATGCTCTCACTTGATAGAAGCCTGATGTCAACTGGACAGCGCTCTGACCCTTGGTACCACAGGCTTCAGATTCGAATCCTGGTGGTGACACGGGTGTTTGTTAGTGGTTTGGAATCCACTTTAAACTGTAGGTCCCGGTCGAATTAGCCTAAAGTGTGTACAAAATGACCGTAGAGCGACAAACCAAAAACACACTTGCTAATAATACTAAGACACAAAATAAAATAAAAACTAAAGCATAAATCTTGTACTGAAAATTTATTAAGGAATACTTTTTCCACTGTAGCTTTTAGCTGCAGCTTTACACAGTAGTTTTCATGAAATATTTTTTTTCAAATCTACTTATGCTTCACCTTTATGACTTATTTACAAGGGTGAATCATAAGTTGATTGTTCAACAATAGGGAAGACTGTTGAACAATTTTAAAGGGAAACATCACTTTTGTGCTTTAACATGTTTTAGACGAAGTTGGGAAGTAATCATATAAATGACTTTCTAGGGATGGTTATTTTTTAATTTAATATGTTATAAAAGAACATTAACTCTATACATTTTTTTTAAGGTACACAAATAGTTAAAGGCATTGAAAATAATCAATAGTGATTGGACTGGGTATTGCTTAATAATCCACATTGTCTCTTCAATTATGAATCAAATGTTAGTCATCGTACAGGAATGATATTTATTTATTCTAAGAATTTGTCAATGTTCAATATCCCCAGAAACACCCATGCCAGCGTTATGATTTGAACCTGATGATTTTGAAGTTGTTTATTGTATTGAAAAGGCAAAGAAAATTAAAATTAGAAAACCGATAAATTCCGGGATACTCAACGGCGATGGATACTATGTGTTATTGTTATCGAAAGCATTAAGAAGTGACCAAAATGCATTCCCCCAAATAAAGTACTTTCGAACTAGAATTGATAGAATTCTAACATTTGATCTCCATTTTTTAAAAATAGAATTGTTGACTAGAATATACCGAAAAAAAAGATTGTAATAAATAAAATCTTATATAAAGTGAATTTGATATCTAGAGAAAAATAAAAGAAACATATTTAAGAGCCCATATTTATTCAGTTATTTACAAACATTAATTCTTATAACAGGTTAGACAAAAAGTATTCGTATTTATAAGTTTCATAAATTTGAAAATACTCAATCGATAAATAAATAAATCTTATTATTGACACAGCATTTTATTGAGAGAAATTAACAAATCTACAAGTTTTGGAAGATTCATTTAAAATCATTCATGCATTTAGAAAATGAAATCATTTTATTAAATAAATAATTAAATATTAATATAAGAAATTAATTAAACCATCCTTTAAGGTTTATAAAATGAAACTTATTATAAAAAAGTTGACTGTAGCTAAAATGTATTCATTAAATACTCATTAAATATTGCCAACATGATAAATTATTTAAGTGGTTTAATTAATTCTTGAAAAATTACGAAACGTTTTATAGAAACTTCTAAGTTTTTAAATATAAATTTCTTTCATTTTAACTTTATTGTTTGACTTATAATGAATCTATCAATTAACTCAATAAACAAATACTAACAATTTTCATTTCCATTTAATGATTTCTTTTATGAATAAAATGAATTTCGCTGCAGGGTATTTTAAACACTGTCTTTTTTGAATTTATATTCTCTTTTTTTTTTAACTGATGTGAAAAATTCAGATTGCATTTACAAAGTTACGAATTTCACATGTGTATAATCATTAATTCAAGATTCTAAGTTAATTGGTCTATTATAATGCAGAATACTAGTTTTGCGATGAATAATTAGAAAAACATAATTGGAGACTTCTATGCCGAATATTTCTGAGTTTGATTCAATCTCGTTCATGTAAAAAAATATGAGTAAGGGTACTTCTCTCGAAGTTTATCAACTGAGTGCTCTGTGAAGTGGTAAGCAGTTAGACAGTAGTGGCCAACACGCGGCCCGCCTTGAACATTTTCCCGCCCCGTGAGATATATCACACTTTTACAAAATACATTTATTTTATAATGGTCAAAGTAGTGAAAACCAAAGTATTAAAAAATATATCATCTGTTCATCCATATATTCAAAAATTAAGTGTCAAAATTATGAGAAAAAATTAACTTTAATCTTGAAATAATATTCTTGCCACAAATATTGCCTGTTTTATTTATGAGTTCACGGAATAATTAAATTATATTCTGCGAATTCACGATGCAAGCGCATCTTGGAATATCTAATATATTAGGTTCTGTAGTTCACTTTAAATGACCTCAGTGATGCAGTGACCATTCATAGATACGCACAGTTGATTGTTGATAGTAGAGCAAATCATACTTTTAATTGAAGTTGTTAGCGCTTTTGGTGCAACTTACACTTGCAATTCGTTTTTTTCTAAAATGAAATTGACCAAACATAACGGACGCTAACCTGCAACACCAATTATGTGCAAAGTACCCAAATTGAGATCAATTTTTAAAAGCTAAGTGAAAGAGTAGAAAAACAATTATCTCATTAGTAAAATGATGATGTTTTTTAATAATATTTTTTTTTTATTCCGTTTATATTTTTATATTTTTTTTATATTTAATTTTATTGTTATATATTTCTTTACAATGTGTGTTTACTATCATTATTATTATATTGTCTTTGTTTACATGTAAGAACAATAGTAAACACCAAAAAAATAACTCATTATGTTTCAATTTTTCGCTCAAAAATATCTATAGTCTAATCTAGGTCTAAATCTAATATGGGGATATATAATTTTATAGGCGGCCAGTGGAGTTATGATTCATTTCTAAAGTGACCCGCAAGATCATTTGAGTTGGCTACCCCTGAGTTAGTAAATGAGAACGTTTGTTTAAGCCACGTGAGTTGCGATTTAAGCTTGTTTTTGCCTCGATTATCATACACAAAGCTCTTTAGGTAGGTTTTGATGGAGATACTATGTGAATGAATGTGGCGAAAGGATGGTAAAAAAAATAATAATAAAAAAAAAATAGTGAAGAAGAAAATTTAGTTAGGATTACAAGAAATAAAAGAAAAGAAATAAACTTTACCAAACCTATATACTTTTCCTTTGTTTTTTTCTTTGGAGTGTCTTTTCTACATGAGTATGTATTTGGTTTTATTTTGTTTCAATATAATTTTAGTTTGTTTATTATAGATGTATGATTATAATTGCTGACAAAAGATAAGGAAATCAATGAGGAAAATTGATTTTTAGATACGAGTAGTTTGACTTACGAGCCGGCAGTGAAATGAATTAAACTGGATTTCAAAAGTAGCAGTGCTTATAAATATATTAATTGCAGATGACGTAGGGAAGAAAGTGGCAAAAAGTGGTAAAAAAAAAGAAAAAAGAATAATAAAATAGAAACTAGCGAAGAAGAAAAATTAGTTAGTCATATATGATATGAAAAAAATGAATAAACCACACTAAACTTATATAGTTTCTTTCTTTGAGTGTCTTTTATACGTATGTATGTATATATTCAGTTTTATTTTGTTTCAATATAATTTTAGTTCGTTTTATTATAGATGTATAATTATGAAAACTGACACAAGAGAAGATGACAAAAATCGATTTCAGATACGAGAATTTTGACTTACGAGCCCCTAGTGAAATGAATTAAACTACCCTGCCAAAGTATCACTGTTTTTAAATACATTAATTGAAGATGATGTGGGGAAGAAAGTGGCAAACAGTGGTCATAAATAAAAATAATAAAAAAAAAACTAGCAAAGAAGAAAATTGTGTTAATCATATATGAAATGAGAAAATGAATAAACAACACTAAACTTATATAGTTCCTTTCTTTGGAGTGTCTTTTATACGTATGTATGAATTTGGTTTTACTTTGTTTCAGCTTAGTTTATATATATTTAGTATATTCGTTTGTTATATTATGATTATAAAAACTGACACACACGCAAAAGATGGGGAAAATCAACAAGAAAATGATTTGAGATACGAGTATTTTGACTTACGACCAAGTAGTGAAATGAATTAAACTTGCATGCTAAGATACCATTGTATATAAATACATAAATTGCAATGCGTAATAACCCCTCTGGGATACGTCCTCTTTTACGCAGCAGGTCGCCATTCTTAGTAATGTGATCTAATTTGTGAGAGATGCAATCACTGACATAAACTACAGTTGTTCCATTCATAAAACAGCCGAATCCCTGGTCAGGGAGATCTAATGAAGAAATAAACGGTGCAGTTGAATTTATGCTTCCCTTGGCGGCACCAGCTGTGTAGCATTAGCGCAGACATCGAATGTCCAAATAAAATGCTGATCTCCGATGACTTTCAACTTGTCCGGTCCTAAATTCTTCTTCAAAATTATATATTGCTTCATTTGTCCATTATTATATTATATTATATGTGTGCTTATAGTTCATCTTTATAACGGTTAAAGAATTACATCTGAAATAAATCTAAAAATACATGATTTTTACACGTCCAATAGTAAAAAGTAGTGAATGTGTAACGTATAGGAATATGAAATACAGTACATGGTTTTTATTACAAATAATTGGAAAAAAAACATATTAATTGGCAAAACTCATTATTATTAAAATATTTACTGCATATTAATTATGAAAAAATTCTTTTATGAAATTTTACAAAGCACACGTACATGAAAAAATTTTGTTAGGGGAAACACATTTTTCTTTTGATTTTTCAATTGCTAGTTTCAATCTTTATATTGTCTCTAAATTATGTAAATGAAGAAATAAATTCTTTAGATAATTATAGAGATGTGATTTAGTCAGACATACTATAGTGCAAGGGAACCACGGGTATATACACTATTTAAGTCGCTGCAGAGATTACTTTCAGACATTTTAATGTCTCTGTTGAAGATTATTTCGATTATAGATTTATAAAAAATGTATGCTTGTATAAATAGTAGTACCTTTATGTCTTTAAATTTTTAAATATTTTTGACCATTCAATAAATTTTGTAATTCTGTGAAAAAATAAACTGTGCAATATATTTTACGACAAAAAAATTACATTTATCTACAGCGACGCTTAACATCGATCTCACTAAGAACATTAGCACATATGCACATGTTTATTCTTAATATTTATTGTAAATCTTATAGCTTTGAAAATAAAGAAAAAAATCATTTAAACTTTCATGATATGATGTAAAGAACCAATACCATTTGGTTAAGCTGAATTTCATTCCTAATTTATTAATAGCAGAATAGCTACATATAATTTTTTTTTTTTTTAAATAATGCATATAATTTAACATTTTTCTTCTCCCTCAACAGCTCCATGGCCACGGCCGTCTTCCAGATTTTTTAGATGATCCTAGATTTTTATTTTTACGATGTAGGTTTGTCAGTTCTGCGCCCAGTGCCCTACAGTCACATTAGACCGCAAAACCAAAAAAATTTTTTTTTTTTTTATGTGAATACCATTTTTCTAATATACCTAGCATATTTATCTCTTATGTAATATCTCCTGCCTTTTTTTTTTTTTTTTTTTTTTTTTCTTTGTCCATAATTTTGCAGCAACTGCTCCTACCGTCGATTTATTTATTAGCTATTAAGATTTTCTAAATTCTATAATAATTGATTTGATGAATATTCCTTCAGCTCTCTGATTTGTATAATCTCATATGTAGTGCTTATTGTATCATATTGCTTTTTAATTTTTGTCTCTAAAATCTCTTACCTAACGTTTTTATATTTTTCGCATTTCATATTAATCCTTCTTCAATTTTTTAAATTTTTGACATTTAGTTCAGTTTTTGTATGAATTTTCCCCATTGTTCAGCTTCTGTACCTCCAAAAGTGAATTATGCAAAACTTTCCCGCCTCCATCGTGCGTCTTTTCCTTTCACCCGCATCATTCCCAAACTGTATAGGGGCAACTCAGCTCTAGGCACAGTGATGTGGTGTGGTGTAGTAGTAGTAGTAGTAGTCACATTAGACCAGGATCTAGGGTTTAAAGCGGATTCTGTACCACTACAAGCATCAAGCTATTCAAACCTGAAACACCGTGACACCAAGTGTCAGAGCGCAAGTCACTTGGCCATCAGGCCCCTTTACCTTTTTCTACCTCATTAAAATTTTTTTTTTTAGTGTGTCTTCTTATAAGAGTGACATGTCTCAATTACGTATGCCACACAAAACATACTTACTAGAGTTGTCAATAGGATATTGCGCAACTGATTTGAAATGTACATTCGAGAAAACAAAAAAAAACCCTCATCGCAGTCTCATTTTATATCCAAAACGTTAAAGCAAGCATTCCCAGTTGCCATTCAATCTCTTGTTTCATAAAACAGTGTCTGCCCACAAGCTGACAGTTTTCAGATCCCTTACAGAGACCTTTTGCATGTCAGATATAAATGTTACATGCATCCAAGAAAATATATCAATTTTTCTTTTTTTTTTTTTTCAAATTAAGTTTTTGGAAAGGATAAAACAGCATATGATATCCCAGTAAAAGCGTAGGATAGATTCAATTTTTAACAACCTAAGAATACATACTAAATGATGCATAACACTCATAACTACATTCCGAATACAATCTATTGGAAATTTAATGTGTTTGCCCAACATAAATTTCTTAAGGTGGGATAACAGAATCCTTTTTAAGATCCTTGCTTTCAAATCATTGATTCTGACAGAAATGGCTCTCAAATTTCCGGAATTCCCCAAATAAAGAACGTGGGTTTGTATCTCCCATTTTCGCCTTTCTTTCTTCAGCGTGGTATAAGAGTCAAATCTTTATTACTGAGCTTGCGAAATAATATTTGCTTTTGCCTTCAATAAATCTTATCGATTTACGATTTCCATGCTAAGAGTGGTGAAGAAATGAAAACATTCACTCACACATTTATATGATATGCAAGATAAGCTTTCGAATAAAGTATATTTATTTTGGGAAAGATAAGTTAGGTTATTTTTAAAACGGTCGAATACAAGGAATACATTTTTTTGAGGCTTGAATTTCCAATAAATATCTTAGGTTTAGTCAGGAATGTTTTGACTTGCGGCAGAAGAAACATTTGGTGTAAACATTTCATATTTTCCGATTTAAAAGAAAGGATTTGAGATTTAAATTTAAAATTTTTCCTTCACACTGCTTGCAATAACATAAAAAATTTTTAAATGGATATGATTAAATATTTGATTTATTTTTGCCTGTTTTACTTTTTTTGTCAGTAACACAAGGTGCCTCTAGGTACAGTGATGTGATGTGATGTGGTGTGGTGTGGTGTGTGTAGTATAGTGTAATGTAGAAGTTGTAGTAAATTAAGGTGAATTACATCCTTTATTTTATTGATACTGTACAAGTACTGTTTGCAATAACATAAACGAAAAAATGTATTAAAACGATATTAAATATTTGATTTATTTTTGTCCTGTTGTACTTTTTTGTGTCAGTAACATAAGATGTCTCTAGGTACAGTGGTGTGGTGTGGTACTAAAGTTGTAGTAAAATAAGATGAATTCCATCCTTTATTTTGATAACAAGTATGACGAATGGAATTTTTTTTTGTTAACTTTGAGAAAGTTATTTTTAATTTGTAGAATAAGAATAACTTAAGTCATAAATCAAGTTTGGATTTAAATAAATACTTAATTCTCCATATTAATATAGTAATTGTTTACTTAAAATAAATTAGTGTTTTTAACTTACAGAAAAGTTCTTAAAAAACCGTTTTTACCCTTTTATCAGATTTAAATATTTCTTAATTATTATTATTATTTTAAATGCTAATTAGTGAAAAATTCTGAAATTATTTTAATTTTACCATGCATTTTATATTTTTAAAATATAATAAAATTTACTTATTAACGTACATGAATTAAAGAATAGGGGTTTGGGTTATTTTTTCAGTTTGTTTCCAAATTCAATTACATAATATTTTTTTTACTTTTTACTGACGGACATATTTTCCATAATTTGGAAGTTATTTTTGCTGCGACTTAACTAGTTTTAACTAATTTTTTTGTGGAATAATTATAAATTATAGTCAACTCATGGGCATGCAATATTTTTATAACCAAATTAACATTACATGAAAACATTAATTACAAAAAAAAAGGAATTATCCTCCTTAAAAATGAACAATTTTTGCGATATGAACTGATATCGATATACTCAGTGTAAATACACTACAGGCCATTAAAATTGCTACAACACGAATAAATGCAGAAAAGAAAGTGATGTTTATCGGAAAAATATAGTATACAAGTGATTAAATTTTCAAGAAATTTGAGTGCATAGATCCTGAGAAATCAGTACCCAGGACAGCCACCTCTGGCTGTAATAACAGCACCTATACGCCTTGAGTCAAACAGAGATTGGATGTCATATACAGGTACAGATGCCCATGCAGCTTCAAAAGATGCCACAACTCATCAACATAGTGATTGACGTATGTTGACCCATACGCTCGGCAACCATGGACCAGACTTTTTTTTTTAAAAACTTACTTTTGTAGAAATAATGTATTTGCAATTATGTTGAAATTCTGTATCATAATAATAATATTTACTTACTGGTTATAGGACCACAAAGGAATATACGGAAAGGCATATTTGCAGTTATTAAAATTGTCTAATATTTCCACGATACATATAGCAGAATTTCCTTAATATGTGTGTTACTAGGTTGAATTTGCTTTTACGATAGTATTCATTTTATTTCCTTGAATTAAAGACTCTTGAACAATGAATGTTTCTCCTTCACTTTTAGTTACCGACATTGAATTTCGATTATTCATTAGAGTAAAAAAAAATTAATACAAATTTATTCATCTCATGTCATAGTGGTTGGCTTGCAATAGTACTAATGGTGGTTTGATAATTTTTTACATATATGTTTGCTTCTGTATCGCATGTTTCTCATTAAGAAATTGTTATTAAATATTACTGATGTGTTTTTTAATGTAAGTGTGTTTTGAAACTGTTTTTTTTTTTTTTCACATAAATGTTTTAATTAAAAAAGTTGATGTATAAAACGATTTTGAAATGATAGTTTATGAAGTAGTTACATAAATTATAATTAAACAAATTATTTTATTAATTTACATAAACAGCACTGCTTTTTTATTCGCATTAAAATAATTCCATTCATTTTGCAAAATTTATATAGTGAAGTCAAATATTTATATATTATTATACTGTTTTTAGACAAATATTTATAGTGAATTTTATATTAAAAAAAGTTGGATTAGTTCTCGTTATTTGGAACTTTTAACATTTCCTAGTGTGCCAAGTATAATTCCAAATGTAATTAAAGTGCCTATAGCTCTAATTAACAAAGATTTGTCGATTCGATAAATATTCCACAATGTTAAAGCAGTATTATGCATGAAACTTCTACATACAAATAACTTTATGATGCTGTACCTCTTTGGAAACCAACCTGGCAAAGACAGAACAATTTCCTTCGATGTCGCCGCAGTTTGATTGGTAGCTGCAGCCGAAGGTAAGGTCATCATCAGGAACACAAAGTACTGCACTAATCCCATAGAAAAAATATACTTTTCACGTTGTTATTATTTGGTACGAATGCAAAACTGTAACCGTACCAGAAGAGCGATGCCAAGGTATTAATAACAAAAACAAAAATTGGAAGTCTAAGAAAATTTTCCATTTTTATCATTGTTTCATTCATTTCTTTGAATATTTCTGAAATTCTTTGATAATCATGATGTGCTATTAAAACTTTCAACTTCCTTTCAAAACGTAAGAAAAATTGCTTCATGCAGTTACATGCAAAACAGTCATATCCAGGCAATATTGCGGAAAACCCATTTGCTAATAAGATGCTGAAAGCATAATTAACATTTAAAACGTCTACAAATGGTTCTGTTAAGTGTGCAGGAATTATTTCGAAATTCCGCAGTTCGTCATGTCCGTAAGTTGTAATCCCAGATTTGAAAAACGTCACTTCGAAGAATGCAGTTCCCAAAATCACGAATAAGCAATACATCCAAATGTAAATCTTCATCATCTTCTTCTTCTGGAGAGTGTAAGCATGCAGCATGTTCGATATTCTGTAGAGGTCTTCCATCAGCAGTAGAATTTTTAGTACGGGATCGAAACACGCTGATGTAGATCCACAGTTGCAAAGACAAGAACCACTAGTCCAGCCCACTCATTCTTGGCAATAGAAATGAAACACAGCCACAGAATTTGGTTCACCAGACTCATACATAAGAAACTCGGAAACAGAAATTTGGGGAAATTCCATATCACTTTGAAGAGATTGCTTCTTGAAAAAAGTCGGGGCATGGTATAGTTTCCATTCCTTCCAAGTGAAAAAAGAAAGAAAATAGGCCAAAATGCTTCTCTTATCCAATTTTTTGAATAGTTCATTTTATTTCTCTGAAATTTATTTACTTCTTCAACCTTAGTAAACTTGTGTGATCAATTTAAAAGGAAACTCCATTACTTAACTCCATAACTGTTAGTTTACGAGAACGAAATGTTATGTGTTATGATTTCTTATTCGCCCTTTAATCATTTTGTTTTCGTGTTTGAAAAGATCTATAAAATATACAAATGACTTTTTTTATTACTTTTAAATATAAGCCATGATGGTGTAGTTTGTAAATGTAAGTAATGAGGGAAGCAATTTATCTGCAATCTGGGAGAGAAATTGTTTTCCAATATTTCAATAACTATATTTATGCTGACAATAAATACCTGGAGCTGTTCCTATTAAATATTACACAAGTTCCGGAAACAGTTGCATATAATTATTTTATAATTTATTTTTATCTTTGTTTACACATTTAGTTTTACTTAATAATCAAATCTAAAACATTTAAAATTATTTGCATTTTTTTTGGAGTAATTTAGACATTGAATAAAGGAGGAAAAATATGCAATTTTAAGATTTAGTAGCTTTGTTCACTCGATTATTTTCTATTATAAACAGTAGAATAACCCTTTTTTCAGTAGAATAGATTAAACAGTAGAATAGTGTTTTTCTCTTTCAATAAAATTTCCCAAATTATATAATTATATCCCTATTAATTCTACTGCATGTTAATAGCCTATTATGGTATTTGTTTTTATTAAAAATTGCTGCAATTAAACTTTTGGAAATGTACGTTTCTGTAATATACTTTTTTTCTCTGATATGCATTTTTTTTACACAAATCAATATCTAATTATCTTACACATTTCAGCATTAAATCATATTTCATTGAAAATTCCGAAATATATATAAAAGAGTTAAGATAGGTGATATTTCTTTGCAAATTTTATCTATAGATTTTATTAAATAGCATTAAGCGTATGCATTTGTAACTTCATCATCTTATGCAATATGGAAATATGATCAGCTTTGTGCTGTTGTTTTTCTTTATATAATAATAAAATTATTATCATTTTTTGAATGTAGAATAACGTTGAATAATTGATACTTCTTCTATTTACGCCATTTTAGAAGCATTTTTTTCTGTCATTATTTCATATAACTTTAATAAATTAGCATATCATTTTAACAAAATTATCATATCATCATTTTTAATTAAACATATAACTCAACTATCATTTTTAATTAAAATTTATCAAAAAATCATTAATTTGTAATCATGTTAAATTTTTAATATGATACAAAAAATTAATACATCAAGTTTTTTTTTTTTTTATGATTTAGTAAAAAATCGAAAAAAAATTTCTTAGTTATTTTTAAATTAAATAAATATTATCTATATTATATTTATATTTTTTATTCAATGATAAATAATGATTCACTAATGACAAAATGGAAATCTTTGCATACAATGAAATTTACTAATTTGATCTTCATTTTGATGTACAACTTATGTAAAACAACTGAAATCGCATTATCCTGCTGAAATGTAGGGGTTTCGCAGGGCTCGAACAAAGGTTGAGCCACGGGTCGTAACACACCAGAAATAGCGTGCACTGTTTAAAGTGCCATCAATGCGAAGAAGTGACCGAGACGTGTAACCAATAGTACCTCATACCATCACGAAGATGATGGGCCAGTACGACGATGACGAAGGCACGGTGCCAATGTGCGTTCACCACGATGCTGCCAAACACGGATGCGACCATCTTGATACTGTAAGCAGAACCTGGATTCATCAGAAAAATAACGTCTCGCCATTACTGCGGCCAGGTTCGTCGTTGACCACATCATTGAAAACGTTCCTGTCTGTGATGCCGCATCAAGGGTAGCCGCGGCCATGGTCTCCGAGCTGAGTGTCCATGTTGCCTGTCTTCACGACTGCTAGTGATAGGGGCCGTTAAGATCCAGCACGGCGTTCCGTATTACCGTCCTGAACCCATCGATTCCATATTCTGCTAACAGTCATTGGATCTCGACCGATGCTAGCAACAATACTGCGATACGATAATGCGATCTCGACAAGCTACAATTCGACATTTATCAAATCAGAAAGTGTTGGTACTCTTTTCTATTTGTTACACGAGACATCACAACAACTTTCACCAGGCAACAACGTTCAAATGCAATTTGTGTCTGAGAAAACCGGCTAACAATTTCCTCATTTAAACACATTGTAGGTGTCGCTATCTGCGCCTGCTTTGTCTGAATGAACTGAAAAGCTAATCATTTGCAAATTTAGCATATCAGCACATTTAGACATTCTTCGTGTCGTTTAAATTTCATGTCTGTAGCATTTCGGCTCCTTGGTGTAGCAATTTTAAAGGCTAGTAGTGCATATC
Organism: Caerostris extrusa; assembly: GCA_021605095.1. Lineage (NCBI taxonomy): Eukaryota > Metazoa > Arthropoda > Arachnida > Araneae > Araneidae > Caerostris > Caerostris extrusa. The sequence continues at coordinate 1,163 of BPLR01021304.1, read as the reverse complement.
TAGGAAACATCTAAGAGATCTAATATTTATTGATTTGATCAACATTAGCAGACGTAGAAGGGTGGGGGGATTTTTTTTTATTTGATTTAGAATTTGATAAGCTATTATTTATTAATATATATTGTTGATTCATCAAGAATTTAAATGCCCATATTTTTGTTTTAGAATTAGAATGATTAATTACCTATTTAGTACTTACAAATCTTTAATCTGAGCATATATTATGATAATGTACAAAATAAACAGTATCTCAATAATTGAGTCTAGTGTTTAAGCAGAAATGTTCTATCATTTACTTCTTAATGATGTAGACATCGAAATCTTTTTCACCCAAACTATTTTTCAAGTCATAAATGTAAATATTAAAAAGTAGTTTTGTAGAAAGAATATAGTTGCAATTATTGAATAATCATGTTATGTTATGTTATTATAATCATGTTGAATATCATAATAATAATATTTACTTACTGGTTATAGGACCACAAAGGAATATTTGGAAAGGCATGTTTGGTTATTAAAGAATTGTCTAATATTTCCACGATACATATAGCCAGAATTTCCTCAGTATGTGTGTTACTAGGTTGAATTTGCTTTTATGATAGTATTCATTTTATTTCCTTGACTTAAAGACTCTTGAACAATGAATGTTTCTCGTGCACTTTTAGTTACCGAAATTGAGTTTCGTTTATTCAATAGAGTAAAAAAAAAAAAAAATTAATACAGACTTATTCATCTCATGTCATAGTGGCTTGCAATAATAGTAATGGGGTTTGATAATTTTTTAAGGATATGTTTGCTTTTGTATCGTATATGTTTCTCATTGAGAATTTGTTATTGAATGTTACTGATGGGTGTTTTAATGTTATGCGCGGTTGAGACTATTTTGGTGACATAAATATTTTAATTAAAAAAAAAGTTGATGTATAAAACAATTTTGAAATGATAGTTTATGAAGTAGTTACATAAATTATAATTAAATATATTAAATTGAAACAAATTATTTTATTAATTTACATAAGCAGCACTGCATGTTTTATTCGCATTAAAATAATTCCAATCATTTTGCAAAAATTTATATAGTGAAGTCAAATATTTATATATTATTATTATTTTTTAGTCAAATATTTATAGTGAATTTTATATTAAAAAAGTTGTATTAGTTC
>BPLR01021303.1:0-168559 GCA_021605095.1 Caerostris extrusa | reverse complement strand
AGTTACGCATTGCTGTGCCATCGTATACGTTTTGAAAAAGTTTATTTTTTTTGTAAATAATGCAGCAATGTCTAGAAGTTCATATACTAGAACTGTATCTAAAATTCAATTTATGTTAAGGGTTATTATTATTATTATTTCTAAATTTATTTTCTTTAGAATTTGGAACAAGGAAAATAGAAAATAAGTTGAAATTTTTATTTATTAAACTATCAAGTATTTGATATGTAAATTGGCCAATCAAATCCAATTTCAAATCACGATCTTCGATTTTTAAAAAAAAAAATGAAATTTTTTTATTGTTTGAGTTCAGTTAAGAGTTTTGAGTTTTCTTCAGAACCATTAGAAGTTTAGATAATTAACTGTTTAATCACGAGCTATTAGAATACTAAATTCAAGCTTCATGACATTCCGTTGAATTTCAGAAAATTTCATTTTTAGAATTCTAAATTACAGAATTATTGCAGAATCCTGTATATATTTTTAATTTTCATGTTTTTCGATGTTCCAAAAGCATGTCGATTTCTAATAACTTCAATGCCAACATAAAAGAATATTTCTGCTAGTATATAGCAGTCAATGGAATATGATTTTACATATTTTGTTGAGTTAAGAGTGTTAACGTGAAATTAAAAAATTCTTTTTTTATTATTTTTGTTGCCATATTTTAACCAAAAAAAAAAAAATACTCATGTATTTATTTTAATTTTTTATGTTTGTCGTTGTTTTATAACGTAATTTAATAATAGTATACAAAAGATTTTCATAAAATATTATTTAGCATTTTTGTCTAGTTGGTTGGTAACCTAGTAACCTAGTTGGTTACTTTTAAATATATTTAAATTAACACTATATATATAGTATACTTTAAAAAAGCTGATCTAAGTATCTGAATATATATGCTACTTTCACTAATGTCTTGAAGGCGATTACACATGTAGTATAGTTAGTATTTTAATTTTTATGTCAAGCTAACAGCTAATATTTGTTTAGCAATTCTTCAGTCATTATTTAACGATTAAAATTAATATACGTTTGAAAAATATTGGATTACTTTAAGTATTAATAATCTTAGTTTTATTTATTTAACTAAACACAATTAAATTAATTCGCGTTAGCTAAAATAATACCACAATCATAATTTGCTTAAATTAATACATATAAAGTAACTATAATTATAAAATTTATGTATAAATGAAATGTATTATAAAAATTACATGTATAATTAAATTAATGCATAAAGTTATATATGTTATGAAATTATATGTATAATTAAATTAATGCATGTAATTTAACTATAATTATATTAATACATATATTTATCAAATATAATTTTAATTCATTGATTTTCGAAATAAATATACACATCTATTTTAACATATCCTTAAATAATATTCCATTACCAATCGATACTTCGAAAATATTCCATTATATTCGAAGAATTACTAAATGTAGCTAATTTTAACTCTAATTCTATTCTAGAACATTATTTAATCCAAACTAATATAATTAATATAAGTGAACTAATATAATATAAGTGAAATGGGTTTTTAATAAAAGAAAAGCAAGTACTGAATTATTAATTAAGTCTTCTCAATATATTAATCAATTTTTTTATGTAAACATGCAGTACGTGGTAAATAAATGAAAACAGAGCCATTGCTATTATATTTAGAAAAATAGTCTTATTTCAAGCAAACTTGATCATTAGATGCAAAAAGTCATTGCTGAAATATTAACTACGACACGGACAACTGCGATATCTCAATAAATTATATGTATGATAAAATTAATATACTTAATTTAATTATAAATTATAAAAATTTGTATAAAAATTATATGTTTAATAAATTAATGCTTATATTATAATTATAATTATAAAATTTATGTGTAAAATTATAATTAAATTCATGCATATAATTTAATTATAATTTTATTAAATACATGTAATTATCAAATATAATTTAATTCATTGGAAAAAAATATATACATCCATTTTAACATGTCCATAAATAAATATCGACAATATTCCTTGTGTTCGAAGAATTACTAAATGTAGCTAATATTAACTACTCTGATTCTATTCTAGACTAGTATTTATTCCAAAGTAATATAAATTAAATGGGTTTTCAGTTAAAAAAAACCCAATTACGTTAATATTTGTGTCTTCTTAATATATTAATCATTTTTATATAAATGTGTATTGCGTGGTAAATAAATGAAAAAGCAGAGCCATTGCTATTATATTTAGAAAAATAATCTTATTTCGCAGCAAACTTGATCATTAGATGCAAAAGTCATTGCTGAAATTATTAACTACGACACGGACAACTGTTGTGTCTTCTCTATTATATATAGCATCGCTCATTATGATCTTAAAAATAGCGGACCTTCTAAAAATTCAGTTTTCTTTAAATAATGTTCCATTAATTTTTGAAAGTCATTACGATATCTCATTTTTGATGATAGCATGCTTGCGAAAGATAATCACCGGCAAAAACCAAATTTTGAATTTATTTTAAGGGTATGTTATTATTATTTTTTTTTTTTATGTATAGTACGTGTACATTATTTCCTCAAGAATTCTTATCTTTGAAAGAAACACTTGCTTGATGTATGGCGTCATTTCTTTCGGTTTTGCAAATATGACGCCATTTTTTTATAATGATCACGCATTTTCTCATGATTCTTAAATAAATGATTCAGTAATAGAATATTCTACCTTCAAATAATACGTTTTCATTTCATTTGTGTAATAACGCGAGGCTTTATACTGTAAAGAAGGGATAAATAAAATGATGAACTTGCTTTTTTACGAATGTTTGCAAATTTTAATAAATATTTAAATTGTTTGTGTGAAATCTTTGAAAACAATTTAGATTACATGGACGAATTAGTTTTAATCTTTAAATTTCATTTACAATTATTTTAAATATTCAAAGTTATTTGTATTTTATTTGCATTGTATTATCTTCTTTCATATTATCTCATTTAATTCATATTTTAATCAATGGAAAGTCTTACTTGATTAAGCACAGAGAGTGATTTTTAATAACAAATTTATTTAATCATAAATGTCGTTAATCATAAATGCAGTTTAATAATAAATGTCGTTAATCATAAAATCGTTTTTCCATTATTTCAAAACTTAATTTCATTTTGGTGTCCTGTAGTTTTGTGCTTTCGACTAATAATGATCTTATGATTATTATTATTTTATATATAAATATTATTTCATGAATTATTATTATTTTTTATATATTCAAATTAATTCAAGGATTATTATTATTTTATGTATTTTATCATCATCATCATTGGCACAACAGCCCCATGGTGGGCCAAGACCGTCTGCCTACTGGCAGATTACGAGACGAGAGATGTTTTCATTTTACGGGGTAGGGTTGACAGCCCCAAGAACAACACCCATCAGCCATATTAGACCGGGACCTGGGGTATAAAGTGGATTCCTAACCACTACAAACATCTCATGGCACCACCGGGATCGAGCCCCGAAACCTCTGGCATCGAGTGCCAGAGCCTAGTCACTTGGCCATGAGGGCACTTTATATTTTATATATTCCTATTATTACTTTAGGAAGTATTTCACCAATGAAAAGAATTTTTAAAAATCAGTAAATTTCATGAATTAAAATTTAAAAAATGGAAAATTAAAAATATGATAGATAAAAAATACAAAAATTTAAATAAATATTCATTGAAAATATTTTTTTTTTTAATTTAAACATTAACCAAAATGCTTAGGTTTTTTAACAGTTGCTTCCTATTTTTATTATTATTGTTTAATTTTTCTTTTTTTTTCGAAAATGTATTTTTTTCCTTTTTCTTTTTCAATAAGAAGTGGTTCTCTTCGTTTCCTTTTTTTTTTTTTTTTCTTTTTTTTTTTTTTTTTTTTTTTTCTTTCCTTTTATCCGATTAGAATTGTCTAACATCATTAAAAAAAAGAAAGAAAAAGAACTTTTAACTGATTTAAAACTTTTAAAGCAATCTTTAATCTAGCTTTAGCTTTATCTAAATATATATCAGAGATGAAAATACAGTGAAAATTTATTATTGTAAAAAATTAATTGTGATATTTTTCTAGTTTAATGAAACCAATTGTAAATTCTTACATGGCAAAAAAAAACCCCAAGACTAAATAATAAACAGATAATGATGATTTAATCATAAAATATTTTTCTTGCAATATTATTTCAAAAGTTCTATATATGAGATATATGTCAGGTTTATTGCCACTTGCTTTATGACATGAATTTATTACTTGTTATACTATATTAAGATTTCACGACGTATTCTTTTTTGGAGCTATTTAGGCTCCATCTCCGATATGACAGCTTAAATACAGTTGAAACAGTGAAAATTGCCCAGAATATATTTTTACAAATATAATAAAATTAAATAACAATCATAAACAAATAAAAGAAAAGAAAACTATTTAAATATTAAATCAGAAATTAAATTAAATTTTGCATTGACGTTTTAATTCATGATTTGGAACGTTAAAGTCAATCTCTTGGATTGCAGTATTTTGGTGATTAATAAGCATATCAGAAAATTTAATAGAGAGCTGTTTAAGAAAATCTTTTAAAAAGAAGGGATGTTAATAGCTTTATAGATATCAGAATAGAGCATGAACCATTTAGCAGAGATAATTTAGCGGATAGTAATATTTTGTAAAGTTTCAAGCATTTTTAAATTAGATTTAGCTGCATAGGACCAGACCGGGCAAGTGTACGCGAGAATTGGGCAGTATAAAGAAGAATCTTGTTATCCCTGGTCATGGTAGAAATTTAATTTATAAGTGGGTAGAGTTTTCTGAAGGCAATACGAAATTTAATTTTGGTGTACAGAAAATGTTGTTTCCAAGTTAAATGCTGATCCAGAATAACTCCTAAATATTTAGTTTGATTATTCCAAGGGATAATATTATTGCTAATCAGAATCACAGATATTTTACATTTATTTCCAATAGAAAAGAAAACAGCTTCCAGCTAGTCTTAACTGCATTTAAAGAAATTTTCCATTTATTGAACCAGTTATTGAAAACTTTAAGGTATTAAAGATTTAACATTCGATTTTTTATGCAAAATAAAAAATAGTCTTAAAAAAAATCTATTTACAATCAAGATGTGTGTTGTGATATTGAATGCGGTAATGATTTTGTTCCGTTAAAAACAGCTAGTTAAAATAAATAAGTGAAAATTTATTCTAATATATTCATAAAATTTTTGCAAATGTATTTGCAATGCCATTTATTTTTGTGTATGTCATGTTTATTTATTAACTTTTTAGACTAGCCTTAATATTTTGTTTTGTTTGTTAAAAATTATGACTCGGCATTAATTTTATTACATTGTAATCAAAAACATCTAAAGTAAATTCAAAAGTGTGTAGCGTCATAAACATTTCATGCATACAAAAAAATAAATAAAATAAAAATAAAGCGATTCATTTTGTGAAGATTCTGGCAATGAGACGTGCTTCACTGTGATTGGCCCAAATGACAACTCATGCAAACGACGAACAGATTTTAACAAACGGAAGCCCTTAAATAAAAAAATAATAATCATCACATAAAAGTAAAAAGAATAACACCTGCCTTGTCATTCGACGATCTCTCTATTGAGCAGTTTTTGTTTACTATTTATTTCGAAGGATGTTGAAATTATTTGTGCTGTTTTTTTTAAACTCCTGTTGGCATTTGTTTCTCTATTTAATGCTTTGGGCAGCAGAATTTGGCAACAACTATGATAAGGTCGAGTAACTGTCAAAAGGCGAACTACTTGTGTTAATTTGGAATGAAGAACTAGATTATTATTTTTTTCACTGTAACTGTCATACTCTTTGTCCTAACTTTATTCGAACAGTTCTTTTTTTCTCTTTTCATCGTTTTTATTATTGTTTCTTATCTATGCCTTATATTGTGTGATGTGTCATTTGACCTTCTAGTTCTTTTTTTCTTGCATTATTATTTTCTTGCTTGCTATTCAAAATGATTGATTTAGAGATGGTAAATTTATGAAAAAAATGTTAGTTACAAAAGAAAAAAAAGGCGTCATTTAAAAGCGGTTTCGTTGCCATGGTGACGTTGCAATATTTGTGCTGTTTGTTATTTTATGCTGTTGCCACAAAAAAAAAAAAGCTGCCTAATGTTAAATAATAAATATTTTTACTATTATAAATTTTCTCCTTACAAGTAATTTATTTAATTTCTATTTTATTACATCTACAGATAATTTATATAAATTAATTTACGAAAAATTCAACTTTTTATGTTAACTATATCTTTTTATATAATATTCTGATTCAAAAGTTGAATAGAATATAAATTATTTTTACTACTTTTATCGATATTTAAATCTAAATGGCGAATATTCTATAGGAGGAATTTCAACTTACTAATATTAATATAACATATATAAAAAAGGCTATTATGGGATTCCATTTTCTCCAATTTACTTAAAAATGTATTAGGCTGCCAGAATTTTGTATTTCGTTTTTTATTAACTTTTATATCTAACCATAAAATACATTTTCTGGCCATAAGACATTTTCAGAGTAAAAAAAAAAATTAAAAATATAATCATTTGGACATATATTTGTATTAATTTTTTTATTATAATTTTATTAGAATTCCCCTTAAAAAATTCTAAATTATTTTTGTGTATTACTTCTTTCGATAAAAATTAATAAAAATATGCTTAAATAATTTATTTATTCTTCTACATATTTATGTGTAGACTCTGTAATGTGTTGGGACATCGATATTAGTGTTTTTCTTTACTGCAAATTTCAAGAGACCTTCAGTGAATATAAATGAAATATTAATTTTAAATAGGTGTGTGTGTGTGTATTTATACAAATATTACACAAATCTGTTATCTGTATGAAAATACCATCTCTCATTTATATGATTAATGTCAGTTTTTATGTCCTGTTTTGATCCAATTTTTAAATTCATTTGAAATCCTTTTTCGATTGTTATCCTAATTTTTTGTTGTAATTAATTCTATTTCATATATAATATCCCACATACTCTATTTTTTAATATTTTAGTAAATTTGAACTTCCTTTAAAATGTAATTTTTGAATAAATTATAAAAAAAAAATTAGTTTTCAGTATTCTAAAACTAACTCTATTCTTCGCCTGGTAGATAAAGCCTTGAGTTACTAAAATAAGGTCGCCAGGTTCGTAACCTGACAAGTAAAAGCTGCTTATATGCCAAATCCGTAGGAAGAAATGCCTTTGAGGCAAATCCTATAAATGCCTTTCCTGTAAAGTATTCCATTAAAATGAATGTGTCATAATGCTAATGCAATGTATAAAAATTCTCTTTTCTCTTCCCCGATTTCACTCTGGATAACGCTGAATTTGTGCCAAAGAGTTCGCCTTTCAAAACTATTATAACAATAGTATTTTTAAAAGGGTAAAAATACGGGGGTGGTGTCAACCAAAGGTGATGGGGGAAGCATACCCCCTTCCTCTAATATATAAGATAATTTCCTCTTCTCCTCCCCGACGTTAACTTTCGGTAACGCTGGATCTGTTACATGTCTACTGTTGTAATGTCCAATGACTTGTGCCAAAGCGTCCGGCTTTCAAATCTACAATAACAATAGTATTTTGAAAGGGTTAAAATACGGGGGTGGTGTCAACCAAAGGTGACAGGGGGAAGCCCACCTCTATCACTTTAATACACACACACATCCTCACCGGGGATTAGAATTATAAGATCAGCAATGTGACAACAAGTTTACGACGTGATTGCCAACACGCCAAGCGTTCCCCCGCCGCCAATAAAAAATCGCCAATCTCCGTCGCCCAAGTGGGGGATGGAGGTAATGTCTTAGAATTAACGACAAAGGGTTCACTCTAACCTTAAAAAAATAAAAGATTATTAGGAGCAATAAAAGTGGAGCGAGTGCGGGCGTAAAAAAAAGGAATAACTCCCGGGAAGTACATGCGTAAAATGGAGCTGCAGCAGTTAATTTTTAGTGGGCCTCTCACCCCCTACCCCCTCTACCCCTACCCACTACTCCCCATAAATAAACCGGAGAGCTCGCGGGTCACTGGAAAACTCATTAAAAGGAAATGATACAATTATAAATACTTGATATATATTTTTATTATTGTTTCCCGGCCCAGCTTCGCTCTGCAGTTGATGGTCATGTACTGGTGGTAAATAAAGTTTAGCGTAACCGTAAACTTTTTGTCTTTCTATCGATGCGTTTTTGCATTCAGAATTCGAGGTGGGTTACTTTATTTGAACTGCGGTGTCTTTTTCATGTGTTTAGTTAACCCTTCTTTGTAGTAATCAACAAAATCAATATTGTATTTCCAATAAAAATAAAAATAATTTTAATACTATGAATTTTTATTTTAATTCGTTATTTTAGGGAGATGTTTCATAATTACAACTAAATAAATTGAGTAATAACTGGTATATAAATTAAGATATAATATATAATTAAATATATATAATTAGTAAGATAATATAATATCTAATAATTGCGTATAATATATAATAATAGATAATATAATATAGAATTAATAATGTAAAAATAATTATGTTTAATTAATAATGCAAAATAATGGTTATGTTTAATTATAATTAATTTTGTTTAAAATAATATATAATTTAATAACTAAATTAATAACTCATATTTAAATTAATTTATATACCAGTTAATATATATATAATTAAATATAATAATAATAATAATTTTAATACTGTGATTTTTTATTTCAATTCTTTATTTTAGTGACATGTTTCATAATTACAGTACATAAATTAAGTAATAACTGGTATATAAATTAAAAAAATATAATATATAAATAATAGATAATATAATATAAAATAATTGTGTGTAATATAAATAATATAATATATAATTAATAATGTAAAAATAATTTTGTTTAATTAATAATCTACAGTAATTATGTTATGTTTAAGTATAATTAATTATTTTTAATTAATATATAATTTAATATCTAAATTAATATCTGATATTTAAATTAATTTATATACCAGTTAATATATGTATATTAATTTGAATAGTAATTTATATATTAATATTTAAATTAATATAAAAATTAATTGGTACATAAATTAAGTAAGGAATTAAATTTTGTTTAAATAAAATAACTTAACCTTCAAAGTAATGACGCTGAATACCAAATCTGCTTATTAATTTTACATTTACTGAGATTATTCAAAATTTATGAATTAAAATAAAAATATTTTTAAGTAAAAAAAAAAGAAAAATTTTTAAAATATATAACATAAACACAATCATTCAGAAAAAAAAATTTTTTTTTTTTATTTATGATGTGTTTCCTTCAAAGTCCTGACTCTGATTTTAGAAAATACTAAATTGTGAATTCAGTGATAAATAAAAAATTTTTTGTCGATAGCATTCATTGAAAATACTAAATCTTCTTACTAATTTTATGTTTACTAAGATTATTCATAATCTATGAATTAAAATAAAAAATATTTTAAAGTAAAAAAACAATAATTTTGAAACATATAACAACATACATAACATCATCTATAGTATTTTAAAGATAATGACATAAACATAATCACTCAGGAAAAAATATGATTTTATTTAAGATGTTTTTCTTCAACTTTCAAAGCTCTGACGTTGATTTTAGAAAATGCTAAATCTTGAATTCTGTGATAAATAAAACTTTTTTTGTCGATAGCATTCACTGAAAATGCAAAATATCCTTATTAATTTTACGTTTTCTAAGATTACTCACTATTTATAAATCAAAATTAAAAAATATTTTAAAGTAAAAAAATTTGAAAAATTAAAAATAATAATTAAATTAAACTTTTGAGATATATACTAGCATGCATAACATCATTTATAGTAACATAAACACAATCATTCAGGAAAAAAAACTTTTTATTTTTATTTATGATGTGTGTTTTATAAGTATGACTTATAAAATGACTTCTATATTTAATTTAGTTTTAGCTCACATCTGAATTGTATAAGATACTAATAAATACATTTTAGATTCTTATTGCTATTTCAATTTTCAATAGATTTACTTGAAAAATGTTATGTTTTGTCTTTATTAAAGTAAAATATATTGTATAAAAAGGTATTTAAATAAATACATTCAAATTATGTGAAGGCAAGTACTCAGGAATTATTTGAATGGGATATCTTGCAGATTCACACTTTTGAAAGTTAAAAAAGCTTTATAAATACTTAATTTGTATACTTAAATGCACTTTACATAGTCATTAAATGACATTTTAGATTATTATTTCTATTCAGTTTTAAATTCGTTTACTTGAAAAATGTTATTTTTATGGTTATTAAAGTAAAATATATAGCATAAAAAAAGATTTAAGTAAATACATTTAAATTCTGTACAGATAAATATCAAGAAAGAGTTATATATCTTATATCTTGTAGATTAATACTTTTGAAAATCTTTATGAATTATGTAGCTTTTTAAATACCTAATTTGTGTATTTAAATGCACTTGACTTAGTCATTATTCTACTTTTTTCAATCATTAAATGAGTAAGGCCTATTTAAAGTGAACACTTTAACATAACTAAGTTAGTTAGTGATAACTTAAAATTTTTCTGATAAAACTTCAGTATATTTTATTATATTGCTTACAAAAACTATTTGCAGGCATAATTCATAATAGTAAAAAAAAAAAAATCCTGAAAGTTTAAATGGCTGCTAATATCGAAAACGAACACTTCTAAATAAATTAAGTGCAAAAGTTTTGCTCAAAATTTCAACTGCCATTTTTACTGTTTAGTTTGAAGTGTTATTCCACCATTTTTAATCGTATGAAAAATTCTAAAAATAAAAAGAAGAATATGCACAAACAAAATATTTTTAGAACGACAACAACAAAAAAAAAAAAAAAAAAAAAAAAAAAAAGAAGAAGAATATTTCGATCTAGAACTTTGCTACACTTAACCATCCATTTAAATCAACATATTCTAAACAGGAAACTGCAGTTTGTGTTTATAAAAAAGACATATTATTATTAGAAAAAAAGAAAAGAAAAGAAAATTCCAGGTTCTCGAGTGACATCTGCAATAACCTCCTCTTTTATTGAATTGGGTATCGCTCGTTTGGTTGCCTAGCAACACAAGCCTATTGAAGTAGGTTGTTAGGATTTTCAACCCGTGCTTCAAATTCATGTTCAAGTACTTGTTCAATTAATCTGAGGAAGGACCACTTTAGAAGGTTCTCGGATCTGTATGCATCATTAAAACTTCTGTCCCTCCCCCCCCCCCTTGCAATTTAATAAGCTAGGAATCCCGAATGCTAACTTGTTGAAGTACTGCGTTCGGTCGCACAGATATCACATGTCGTTCGAGTACATTGATGTGAAACCTCTTTAAAGCTTCGAACGCCAGGAACGGTTGCTGCATTCATGGATGTATTGTGTATTCGTGCGCAGGCTGCGAATTCGTGTATGCACATAATTACATTTGCTAGATCTTTTTTATGTTCAAAAATATTTTTTTTCCATCAAGTTTTGAAAATGAAAAAATCTAGTTACTTTTCGTAAAATGTGTACTTTGTAAGATTTGAAAATGAAGTAATGGGAAAGAATTGAGTTACTTTTCAAATACTTGAGTTACTTTACAAATGTGTACTTTGTAAGTTTTGAAAATGAAAAAATCTAGTTACGTCTACTTTGTAAGTTTTGAAAATGAAAAAATCTAGTTACTTTGAAATGTCTACTTTGTAATTTACTTTGTAAGTCTAGAAAATGAAGTAAATTGAAAAAATCTAGTTACGTCTACTTTGTAAGTTTTGAAAATGAAAAAATCTTGTTGCGTCTACTTTGTAAATGAAGTAAAGTGAATGAAGTAAAGAAAAAAAATCTAGTAAAGTGAAAAATCTAGTTACGTCTACTTTGTAAGTCTAGAAAATGAAGTAAAGTGAAAAAATCTAGTTACTTTTCGTAAAATGTGTACTTTGTAAGTTTCAAAAATGAAAAAAAATCTAGTTACGTCTACTTTGTAAGTTTTGAAAATGAAAAAAATCTAGTTACTTTTCGTAAAATGTGTACTTTGTAAGTTCTGAAAATGAAGTAAAGGGAAAAAAATTTAGTTGCTTTTAGTAAAATGTGTACTTTGTAAGTTTTGAAAATAAAGCAAAGTGAAAAAAATCGAATTACTTTTCGTAAAATGTGTACTTTGTAAATTTTGAAAATGGAGTAAAAGTGAAAAATCTACTGCCGATTTCGAAACATGAGAAGTTTTTCTTTTTACGGGGTAGGGTTGTCATCCCTACGTCTAACGCTCTAGTATCGACAGGTATCTACATTTTAAAGTGAATTCGAACTACTGCAAACATCCATCGCGCCGCCAGGACTCGAATCGAAGCATGTTTCACTGAGCGCAGAAATACGTAAACATATAAACTAAGTTTAGTCATAGAACTTTCTTCAAGAAACATCACCAAATTATCGCTATATAGTCATGAAATCATCCTCACCAAACAATCGCTATATAGACCTGAAATCATCATTACCAAACTATCGCTATATGATGAAATCATCATCTTCAGACTATTTATTAAAGTAAAACAATTAATTAAGCTTAAGTTAAAATCATGATAAAATTTCAAAGCAATAATAATAATTTATATATTACAATTTATTAAAAAGAAAATTATAAACCAGAAAAAAAAAAAATTGGCAACTTTCTGAATATATGAAAAAGGCAAGGTTAATTTTTTTTTAATGTTCGTTTTTGGGTTTTTAATACTGAAATCTCCATGTAGTTATTCTAAATATTTATCTATTGTTGATCGTATTATATTTATAATGTTACAAAATATGTTTTAAATTATTATATTTTGCTCTTTCTTAAATAACCAAACAAGATTTTATGTCAACAATAAAAATGATACACATTTTGAAGAATAAAAGATTGAGTTCGAAAAACTTTTATAATAAAAATGAAAATTTGAGCAGCTCTCAAAAAACTTCTTTTTATGTAAATGCTGCTAGACATCGGAAACTCAAAACAAAATTTAGCTAAATGGCAAACTTTATTAAAGATTAGAGGATGAAGACTATCATACTATTTCATAAACAACTTCTTTTACATTTTTTAATTTTTTTTTTTTTATTTTAACATAAGCAGAGTAAAAGAAGCTTCAACTCTTTTCCCAAACTAATCTGTCGGTGAAAGATTCGAACATGTCACAAAACATCCAGAAAAGAAACAATAAAGAAAACAAAAACAAAAAAAATCCCTACCCTCGAAGCAGTGTTTATTTATTTATTTTTTTCCCCTTTTTTCAGCTTTTCACAGCTCTCCACCTGTCCTTTTTTCCCTACCTTCCCCTACACCCCCACACTCTAACTTAATATGCTAGCGGGCATTTCATTTCTAATATGTAGCGCAATTTCTGCTATGGCAAAAGGGAAAACTAAAACAAAAACACGCGGGGGAAAAAAAAAAGGGAAAAATAAAAAAAAAAAAAACTGTTGTCAAAAAAAGACGTCTGGTGGCTAAAATATACGCGTGACAAGAAAATAAAAGAATTAAAAAGAAAGTGCTTTTGCTTTTCCGTGAGTTTTTTATTTTATTTATTTATTTTTTCAACCTCTTGTGATTTCTTTCCCTTGATGAAAGAAAGGGAGGGAAAAAAAATACTCGAAATAGAAAAGAAATGAAATGAAATAAATAGTCGGGAGATGTCACGTGACTTAGCTGACCGCTCCTGGAGGCGACGGAAGCGGCGACAAACACAGAAGTTAAATGTTGCAGTTGCAGTTAAGAGAGGAGAGAATACATTCTTTTTTTTTCCTTTCTTGTGCCTTTGTTTACTTGTCGTTCGAAACCACCTAATTTGTTCTAATTCCTGAAGAAAATTCCAATTCGTTTCCTACCTGTGAAATAGTCATTTATTTCGAATTGAGTTTCAAAAGTAATTCATCCATTCTTCGTATTTTAATATCATTTATTTATTTTTATATTAAAAGACAGAAGGAATGAATTTTGTCACTTCTTTCAGTTAATTTTACAGTTAAAAAGAAATTAAAAAAAAGGCATTGAAACATACGTATTTCAGTATCGTTTTCAGATAAGATAAAAATTGGACAGGCTGAATATCAATAACCACAAATTATTCTTTTAAATTCAAAATGTTCGAAAACAATTATTTATTATTAGTATCATTTATTTTATTTTCATTAATAGATGTATTGGTGTAACATATTGAATCGTTTAATTTTAAAAGTATGTTTGCTTCATAATTTGGAAATTATTTTTAAAAATGCGAGAATAACAAGTACGTTAACATGTATTATTTAATATACTTTTGACATTATTTTTGGTTAATTTTACAATTAAAACTATTTCTGTATCTTATTGAAATTAGATAATAAATGCCACAGGTTTCGGGTTAGCTTCCCGGAAGTTTCTTGAGTGTTTGTAGTGGTTTGGAATCCACTTTAAAACATAGGTCCTGGTCTAATTTGACTATTACTATTATTACACCACACCACTGTGTCTAGAGCTGAGTTGCCCTTTTTCAGTTTGGGAAGCCATCTGGCCCCGGTCTAATATGACGGTAAGAGGATTTGGCATAGAGCTGACAACCCTACACCGTAAAATGAAACATCTCTTGTCTCGAAATCTGCCAGTAGACACACGGTCATTGCTCCACAATGGGACTATTGCTCCAAAGAAGAAAAAGTGCACAACTTTTAAAAAAAATTTATGTAAATACTCATATTAATAGATACTTAGTATTATACGTAATATTTCATCTGCATACTTATATTTATACTCTCTTTACAATAATTGAGATGCAAACCTTGAAATAAATAAGGAAAATAGTTTTGATTTTATTAGTTGTTTTTTTTCAAAATTTATTACAAGGTATGAAAGGATAGGAGATATTAAATTACTACAAATCAAAGCCTAAATAAAGCAATTTTATAAATATACTTAGAAATATAAATATGCTAATTTTTGTAAAAATTAATATGGAATAAATACAATAATAATAAATACAATTACTTACAAACTAATTAACTACTTATTAACTTCTCCGTTGGCTATATAGTTTGTTTCTGGATGATGTGGCCTTATCTGACGTAAAACTTACGTTGGAATCTTAATCCAGAATAAATTAAATTCATTGTGAAAAAAAGCCACATAAACAACCGACAAATACAGCTTGTTGAAGCCATCATTTATTTTTATTCTAATGACAATACACATATACAATACAATATGTTATCATTTTCTCAAGTTTTGAATATAATGTTTTACATAAAAATGGAAATCTGCTTTAAGTTTAATTGTTAAATTTAATATAATTTTTTTCTTCGAAAATTATATTTATTAAAAAAAGGAAAAAAATTCAGTTGGATCCTATGCACACACAAAAAAAAGGGATTTCTTTCAGCATTTATATGTAATAAACGGTATAAAACACAACCAATACATAAGATAAAACAATATTTCCTTTGTAACAATTACTTGTTTCCATTCTTTTATTTACATACCACCTTCTTCTGCGTTTTTTTAAGCACTTCTCAGAACACTTATTAAAAATTCATTGCAGATGAAACACTCCTGTTATTGTAACAACACTGTCTCTAAAATCAATATACAAAACGACTGAAACAGTATACTACACATCCCAAGAGATAGACAGAGAGAGAGAAAAAAAAAAAAAACATGAAGAAAAAAAGAAAAAGTAAAATACCAGGGTAACACCTTAACCATTCTCAACAAAAATCCAATACCGTTATTCCACTCATAATGTATGATCACAATTATCTTACTTTAATAAGCTTCCCGCAATTATTTCTACTTAAAACGGCGAAGAACACGAAGTAATTTTTAGTCTTTTCACTCCATTCTTTTTTTTTTTTTTTTTTTCTTTCGTTCTATTGCTAATAATATACTTTTTTTTTCCCCCCCTTTTCTCTTTTGCATTATTTTTTTTTTTTTTCTCTCTTGCATCATCGTATGCTCGGATTGTTTTAAAGGTACAGAGAAAAGGAGATTATATGTGCTCTGGCAAAAGAAGAAACCTTATAATTTAATTGCTCGTTTAAAAACAAAGATCATTTTAAGCGAAAAGAGAAACAAAATTGCTCGAAAAGTGTTCTTTTTGGGATTTAGGAATACGTAATTCGTCTAGATCTCTTTTCGAACATGTGTTGCTTTCCCACGGGTGTGCAGCTTGATTATGATGAATTATCTTTAAGGGGTTCTCTTGCGGGGAGGAGGGCCTTTCTTTTCAAAATAAATAGCTCTTTTATTTGGGAAATGGTAGGTTGTACTCGCTTACGTAGGGCGGTTTATTTATTTTTGCTGAAGACCTATCTCTCTCTAAAAATTATTTTGTATTTGTTTACAAAAGAATGTGTAGGGTTATTGAGCCAATTTAATATCCGTTCTTTCAAGATCAATTTTGAAAAGATAATTGAAACGTTATTTATTCAATGTATAAAAGAAAATGTATTGAGTGTAAAAGAAATGCATGAAATTCAGATATGCTATATTTGAATTCATTATCAAATCATTCCCTTCATTATCAAATTTATTATCAAAGCATTTCTGAAGAGATAATTAATTATTTTATTAATTTATAACAATATATAATTTATAATTTTTAATTATATTTTTATTTCATTTTTTATTTGTGAAATGGTAGGTTGTACTCTTATGTAGGGAGATTTATTTATTTTTGCCGAACTATCTCTCTCAAATTATTTTGTATTTGTTTACAAAGAATGGGTATGGTTATTGAGACAATTTAAATATCTATTCTTTCAAGAATAATTTTGAAAAATAAATGAAACGTTATTTATTTATGTTCAGGAAAACGTATAAAAGAAATTGGATTGAGAGTAAAAAGAAATGCATAAAATTTAAATATGAGTATTGCTTATTTCATTTTTTATTTGTGAAATGGTGGGTTGTATTCTTTAGGTAGGGCGGTTTATTTATTTTTGCTGAAGACCTATCTCTCTCTAAAAATTATTTTGTATTTGTTTACAAAAGAATATGTATGGTTATTGAGTCCATTTAATATCCGTTCTTTCAAGATAAATTTTGAAAAGATAATTGAAACGTTATTTATTCAATAGAAAATGGATTGAGTGTAAAAGAAATGCATGAAATTTAAATATGAGTATTGAGTATTGCTTGTAATGGCATTTGCTTTCATTATCAAATTATTTCTGTAGTGATAATTAATTATTTTATTAATTGATAATTATTTATCGTATTTTGTTATTAATTATATTTTAATTTCATTTTTTATTCCTCATAGTTATTATTTTATTTTCATTCATTTCATTCCACAAAATACTTTTATGAAAAGTTTTTTTTTTTTATTTTAAAGAACACACACAATTCCTTCATACAACATTTTTTTTTTGTTGTTGTTTGTTGTTTCTTATCCCACTTGGTAAACAGTAACATCTACATCAAGTCCAAGAATACATATGGAAATATGGAAGGAGGAAGGGGTGAGCTTATGTTGTGACGGATCACTCGCAGCTAGAAGTCAGACTACCGTGACGCTGACGTTTTATAGGGTAGGTTTGTCAACTCTACACCCAGCGCCCTACAGTTACATTAGGTCGGGACCTACAGCTTAAAATGGATTCGAACCACTACAAACATTCATGACCCCGCCGGGACTGGAATCCTAAATCTGTGGCACCGATGCCCAGAGCGCTAATCACTCGGTCATCAGGTCCTCATTATCAGGAGCTCAAAAGCCCTTCCGGGAGGACTTTCAAGGAGAACTAACCCACGTTTGCATATCATATGGGAGAAAACACGGATAATTTCCACCAGCTAATCCGACTCACGAGGCAAGATGATGAACATCACAAACACCATCGAGTCTTCTCATCTCTTGAAACAGTGTCTACAACAAAACCGCCTGCGTATTAACCCCTCCTTAATGCTCACCAGCGGAGCATGTTGCTTCTGAGCTACGAGTTTGGCACATTTTTTTTTAAATGGTGTAATAAAACTATACCATTAAACTGATTTATTTACAAAAAAATCGCTTGAATTTTCGACGAAACACATATGACACTAATTTATAAAATACACCTAAACATTTAAGCTCTAACTCCCACAATCCCAGCAAAGGAACAAAAACAAGAAAGAAATGGACAAATAGAAATGAATCGAATAGGGGCAAAGCGACAGGATTTATTTTAACACGTATGGTTTGGATCCATCCTTGCAAGGCCTACTGAAATATATCACCCAAGCCCTATTGGAAGACTGGAGGAGGTATGACGTCGTAAGAAGGGAAAAGAGCAAATGTAGCGATAAATAACGCAATCACTGGGTGAGTTAGGGCCACATTGAGCCGCTGCTCGAGTGCTAAAGCAATCCACATAAATTATGGTCTCGATTCGCGTCGTCTTTTTCTCTCCTGACATTGTTTCCGTAATCGTCTTCTAACATGGGATGGAAAGTCAATGTCGAAGCTATTCATTCAATGAACTGGCGTCTTGCTTCAGAGAGATGTCTTTTAATATTTATATAACTAACTTTCCCAATCAAAAATACTTCTTAATGCTATTTTAATTATCAACAAATTTTGATCGGAAACAGCTCGGTGATAAATTTACTTTACTGGAATGTTAAAGCAATCACATAAATTATGTTTTCGATTTATGTTGGCTTCCTTTCTTCGGACATTGTTTCTGTAATCGTATTCTAACATTAGCTGGTAAGGCAATGTTGCAGCTATTCATTCATTCTTACTTCACAGATATATTTTTAATATTTATATAACTATCTTTTTCCCAATCAAAAACCCCTTGGTAATTATTATTTTATTAAATTAATATTTTAGCTATCAACAATATGATATTGATGGTAAACAACTTTTCGATGATAGGTAACGTGTGAATTTGCTGGTGGAGTTCTAAAGTAATTACATGCTTTCGGTTCATGTATTTTTCTTCAGACATTGTTTTCGCAATCATCGTCAAACAAGGGACGGAAAGTCAATGTTGCAGCTATTCATTGAATGGATTGGCGTCTTACTTCAAATAGATCTCTTTAATATCTTTCCCACACAAAACAATTCGTAACATTATTTTAATAGATTAATATTTTAACTATCAACAATATAATTTTGCTCGGAAGCAACTTTCACGTGAGAGGCAACTTGTGAATGTGCTGCTAGATTGCTAAAGCAACCACTTGTTTTAGATTCATGTCGTGTTTATTCTCCTGACATTGTTTCCGCAATCGTCTTCTAACATCGGATGGAAAGTCAATGATTCAGCTATTCATTGAATGGACTGGCGTCTTACTTCAGAGAGATCTTTTAATATTTATATAACTATCTTTCCCAATTAAAAATACTTCGCAATGTTATTTCTTTTATCAACACATTTTGATCAGAAACAACTTTCAAATGAAAGGCAACTTGTGAATTTGTTGTTGATATTTCGATTTATGTTGTTGTTGCTGTTTTCTGAGATTGTTTCCGTAATCACTTCTAAGATCGGATGGAAAGTCAATGTTGCAGCTATTCATTGAATGAACTGTCGTCTTACTTCAGAGGGATCTTTTTTAATATATGTAACTGATTCACACACTCAAAAACACTTCGTAATGCTATTTTTTGGAAACAACCTTCAGGTGAGAAGCAACTTGTGAATTTGCTGCAGGAGTGCTAAAGCAATCCACATAAATTCATTGAATGGACTGACTTCATTGAGATCTCTTTAATAATTATATAAATAACTCTCTCATTCTGTAATGCTATTTTAATAAATTAATATTTTAACTGCCAACAATAGAATATTGATCGGAAACAACATTCAGGTAACTATTTTAATCCATAAAAGTTTATTATTAGCTGGAATAATTAACATTTCAATTAGATGACTAAATCTTTTTGATTAATTCGTAATATCATACGTAATATTTTTGATATTATTTAAGAGATACTTGCATTTTCTAATTTAAATGTTTGAAATAATCTGATGATTAGATTGACTTGTTCAATGGTCTTTTTAATTAAAATCATTAAAATTACTTATTGACAGATTTTGCATTCATGTGCTTCTAAAGAAAACATCAAAAATTCATCCCTGTATCTATCAGCTACATAAACCAGCCATACAACGTATTACATTTACTACAATGTTCGAATAAAAGTCAGAGCTATTATTTAGTATTTAATTCTGTATTAACTTCTAGATACAAGGCATTAGATTAATTATTGACTGCCAGAACGAAGTATCTTTGAAAGTGTCAGTAATGACTAAGTAGCACTGGCATGCTTTGAATCCAACAGACACTCACCTTACAGTTTCAACTACTTACACCACTTTTATCACTGATGAACCCCTTCCCATCTTGAAGAATTAGCACCTTTGTTTTCCGGATCGATAGCCACGGTTTCCAAACACCAATTTATCCCGAAATAAGTATCGACCGACCCGGAAAGAAAACACTCAAGGGGTGCTGGAATATTAAGAACATCCCCAGACTTCTCACGATGTGGTCACGCAGTCTGGAAAGACCCTCTCATTACAAAGTTTTCTTCTGAGAACTGCTCCAGAAACTGGCTTAACCCCCCCCCCTTTTCCGAAAGAGCAACAAAACGTTAGAAGGCAAGCCCACCCCGATCGTCAACCCTATCCCCCTTCCTCCTTCCTCCTTTACCAATCTTCTCGGAAAAGATCCCGTTAATATGGCTCAATGGAAATTAATAATGAACAAAATCTGTCACGGTCAATTTTGAAGGGGGCCTCGGCGAAACGGCGAACAGTATTCGTGGCTAATTCCGGTAATGATAGGAAAAGCCGATTATTTTGCAATCCTCAGGAATAATTCGGTTCCAGGTAATCACCCCCTACCCCTACTTCTCCCCGATTTATTCAAATAATTGGGATTGAAGGGCTTGTTTCAGTTTGACAAGCAGCGAGCGGTTAATACTGAGTTGATTAAAGCTGGCCAACCTTTAACTGTCTTGTCTCGCGTCTCAGGAGTCTGTGCATCTCGTCAGAATTGCATTAGAGTGGAGGTTCCCTACAGGTTAGGGGTAGTAAATGAATCCGGGGTCTTTCCCCAGAAATTCTAAGCCGGGGATTAAGTTCGGGGATGTCGTTGCTCTTTTTGTTTTGGGGTTATAAATGTGGAAAACCTCGTGAGATTAAGTTTTCGATTAAATATGTCAGCTATTTTGGAAATATAATATGATAATTAATCAAGGAAATGCAGTGTTAGATATTTTATAAATTGAAGATACTTTTCTTAGTTATAAATACCATTGAGCTTTATTTAGTGTCATGTTGATTATAAAACGGTTTTTGTGATGCATTTCAAGCATTTTTGCTTTTCAAATAATGAAAAGAATTACTGGAATTCAATGGGAAACAATTGAGTAAAAAAGAAAATTTAAAACATGTTAGGGTATATTATTATCATTTTGATGCAATTTGTTTGTTTGTTTCGTATCCTATTTGTTAGACGGCAACATCTAGACCAAATCCAAGAACCCGTGTGGTCTCATGGAAGGAGGGAAAAGGGTGGGGGCAGCTTCTGTTGGGATGGAGCACCCGTTGGTAAAAATCTGAATTGCCTCCGAATCGCTGAAGAAAGAAGGCAGTGCCTGCCGGAAGGACCTTTTAGAATGAACTACACAGCATATGCTATATCGTATGGGAGAAAAGTAGTAAAACTTCTACCAGGTAGTCCGACTAACGAGGCAAGATGCTAACTTTTTAATCCTTTGGAAGAAATGATATTTTACTAATAATTATGTAGGGGTCTGATAGCCGAGTGGCTAGCACATTGGCACTCTGTGCCACAGGTTTCAATTTCGAGTCCCGTCGGTGTCATGGATGTTTTTAACAGTTCGAATCCACTTTAAATCGTACTTTACACTCTAATATGACTGTAGAGCGTTGGTCGTAGGGCTAACAACTCTACCCCGTTAGAAAAGAAAAAATCTATTGTCTAGAAATTTATCAAGGAGAAAATAGCCTTGGCCCACCATGGGGCTGTTGCGCCACTGATGATGATGAATAATTATGTAACAGGAGGTAACAGGGAACCGTTTTACCCCGGGCACTCCACAAATAAACAACCTTTACCTTTACCATGTTATAAGAATGGATTTTGTAGGAAATGTCTATTCAACAACAACAATAATAATAAAAAAAAAAAAAAGAATGAGAATAGAAAAGTGGATCATTTATTTTTTATTGCAAAAATTTTCACTTCCAAACAATTATTGCAAATTATATTATAAATGTGTAACAAATCCAAAAGATAAGGTATATACAAGCAGTACTACAACATTTCCATT
This sequence comes from Caerostris extrusa, assembly GCA_021605095.1. NCBI lineage: Eukaryota > Metazoa > Arthropoda > Arachnida > Araneae > Araneidae > Caerostris > Caerostris extrusa. The sequence goes on along the minus strand of BPLR01021303.1, from coordinate 146,200 downwards.
GCTTGCATGTCATCGCGTGCTAAACTGATATTAATGAGATTTCCTCTGCAATCGATATTAAATCTTCAGTAATTTTCCATAAAAATATATCCACGTAGTGCAGTAATGAATTTTCTAGGCGTGATTAGCATTATTGGAAATCATATTGGAAAATAGTTACTGTAGTATTATTTCCCAAATGCATCGATAAAAGCATTTATCTGGACTATAAATATGGTATATAAATGTTAAACAGTATCTACATAAAATAATATGGAAATAATACTCATGCGTATTTTGAACAATCTGTTTGTAAAAAATAAACGACTGAAGGCATAAAACGGCATATAATGTTAAAAAAGATTTGATTGATAAAGTTTAAACCATCAAATCGACAAAATCAGACAAAATAGGATAATGACAAATCAGACAAAATAGGATAATGACAAATCAGACAAAATAGGATAATGACAAATCAGACAAAATAGAATAATGAAAAATCAGACAAAATTGGATAAATAATAAGAAATTAGTGTTCACAAGGAATAAATAACTTATATAGAAGGGGGAAATAAATATTGAGAATTTTTATCAAATATGATGTCTAGAACTTTGGACCTGATTGCCGAGTGGCTGGCGCTCGGCATCACAGGTTTCGAGTTAGAGTTCCGGCAGTGCCATGGATGTTAGTAGTGGTTCGAATTCACTTTAAACCGTAAGTCCCTGTCTAATAGAATCGTAGAGCGTTGTGGGGGCAGTGTTACTGGCATCAGTAGCATATCTTCAAATCTGCACGTGCCCCTTGGGTAGTGATAAAGGAGTCACTGTGCGGTGCAGCCCTTGTTTATGGCATAAAGATCAATTGTCTATGTATTGCCAACTGCATTAGAGCAACAACATAATGTCTAGAATTTTTTTAATACAGTTTTTTTTTTATACATAAGTAACAAGATCAATACCTGTACAAGAATCAAAATTATTCTAATTAAAACTTTCATATCATCTAATAATCCTCTCGATATACTCTAATCATTTGATGTGAAACTCTAATCTAAAAAAAAACTATATAAAAAAATCATTCAAAACAAATGTAAACGTACCTTATAACTGATTAAAAATGGCAAAGTAATTTTATTTGTCTTGTGTAACATGTGTGAACTAATGAATTTTTTTATTTTTTATTTATTTTTTTTTTAAACTATAGTTAACTTAAAAACCGTTTTCTTTGTTGATACTAACGAATCATTTTGCAACACAATTTCATTCGCTGGAAAGTGTAAAGCGGACTGGAACATGCCCATAGAGCCATTGCAGGTGTGAGGGGGCCTCCCAGAGTAATTCCAGAGCAAAACAAAAATCGTCTGCGGGCGACAGATGGTGGCGCGTGCGCGACCCAAACCACGCGTGACGGCCCGGTGTTCGAAAAGGAGCAGGTGGGATCCCTACCCCACCTTGTGGCACGCGCCAATCTGCCTGCAGGCTCTTCTTGTTTCGTGCTTTCTTGGGAGACCCCCCCCATCCCTATCCAATCCCTCTTTTCACTGGTTGCGACGGGGAGCGTCTACTCATTGCTTTTAGTTCTGTTTTAGGTTGGTTTCGTAATTTTAAATTTTTTTTTTTTTGTTAAAACACTGTTTTGAAACGAAGATATATATATATAATATCTACGAGTTATAAAGGTAGTAAACCATATTCAAAACCAAACTTTTAAAATATTTTTTTTTTTTTTTTATGCTAATTGTTTTTAATACAATTAGGTTATCAAATAATGACTAACGTGAAAATTAAATTATATACATGGATAATTTTTGCTAAAAGAAGGCAAAACTTGTCAAACATGTGTATTTCTTGGCTTTACGTAGCATTTCTAACGAATAATATGTGTAAAACACTGACCACACTACATTGATTTGCTTACCAACATTGTCCAACCGCACCTAACCGCACATTGATTTGCATACACTACACTTATACCTATTATACCTGTATTTACTTAATTAAAGAAATTATGTTATTCTAAAGTATAACTGATTGGCAGCCAACAGAGTCATTTAAAGCATAATACAAGAAAGAAAGTATTGTTTTCAATAAAAATCTCATCTCTGAATGAATTTAAAATCTTTTAGTTAAATACATTAATATAATTTAAAACATATTGATACAATTTAATTAGTTTTTGAAAATTATTATAATAGTTACGACTGCTATCATATGGCGGTTTAATAAAGAAAAAAAAAAAGTTTTTCAGTACCTCAATTTAAAGTTCTTAATGTTGGAATTCAATATATCAATAGCCCGTTAAGATTTTAAATAGAAAGGAACAAATTCAAAACTGTTTCTACAAACAAATAAAAACTTTAGAAATAAATTCAAAACTGTTTTTAAAAGTTAAAAGTTTAATAATTAAAAAAAAAATGGAATTTTTCACAGAAATGACTATATGAACATAGTCGATTATTTTAAGATAACTCAATATATTTAGAAGGAAGCAAAACAATACATTGTTACTGAATTTTTTTCATTTCAATCTTAAATTGGTAACAAAATTGAGTAATGGAATTTACTCAATGAAAGAATAATGCAGAAAGTGCCTTTTATTTTGATTAATTAAGAGCCTCCTTTAATTAAGTTTAGTTAATGTTAACTAATTGTATTGCATATACATAATTATTCAACACAAAACTTCCTTAATTAATTCTTAAAGATATTTGAGATTATCTAACTTCTAACTGATTTATTCGTCTGCATGCTTTTGCAATATGCTTGGAATTCTTATTTAGTTTAACTGTCAGCTCATTTGCATGCTTCCAATATATATATATATATTATATATTTATTCTTTCTAAATGAAAAAGAATGTTTTATTCATTAAGCATGTTAATTAATATAATATTCTAGAGATTTATTTTACTTGTGCATTATAGAAATTTTTTATTTATTTATCCTCGATAAGTTAAAAAAAAAAAAAAACCTTTACATACATGTTGCATGTGCTAGCTAAGAAAATCTTTTTATATATTTAGTATTAAATACTAAAACAATATGAAATATATTTTCTCCTTGATTTTTATTAAGTAATAAATATTAAAACAATATGCAATATATTATCTCCTTGATTTCTATTTAGTATTAAATACTAAAACAATATGTAATATATTTTCTCCTTGATTTCTATTTAGTATTAAATATTAAAAGAATATGTAATCTATTTTCTCAACGATTTCTATTTAGTATTAGATAAAACAATATGAAATATATTTTCTCCTTGATTTTTATTAAGTATTAAATATTAAAACAATATGCAATATATTATCTCCTTGATTTCTATTTAGTATTAAATACTAAAACAATATGTAATATATTTTCTCCTTGATTTCTATTTAGTATTAAATATTAAAACATTATGCAATATATTATCTCCTTGATTTCTATTTAGTATTAAATATTAAAACAATATGCAATATATTATCTCCTTGATTTCTATTTAGTATTAAATACTAAAACAATATTCAATAAATTTTCTCCTTTATTTCTATTTAGTTGTTCTAATGCAGCTGGCAATACAGAGACGATTTCTATTTAGTATTAAATACTAAAATAATATACAATATATTTCCTCCTCGATTTCTATTTAGTATTAAATAATAAAACAATATACAATATATTTTCTCTATGATTTCTATTTAGTATTAAATACTAAAACAATATGCAATATGTTTTCTTCTTGATTTCTATTTAATTGTTGTTGTTGTTCTAATGCAGCTGGCAATGCAGAGACGATTTCTGTTTAGAATTAAATACTAAGACAATATAGAATATATTTTCTCCTTCACTTCTATTTAGTATTAAATAAAACAATATGTAATATATTTTCTCCATGATGAAGAAAATATTTTTTTTTTTTATTTTCTAAATATTTAACCAACATTAATAAAAGAACTCTACAAACAATAACTACTAAAATAATTTTCTTAACGTTAAAATAATTTTTAAACTTTTTTTCTCTGTCAGACAAAAGTGAAATGCATTATTGAGATTATATGTAAATATGGCACATATTACGTCCATTAATCTAAACTAATATGTAAAAACCCATTTCTATACAGTATTACCACTGATAAATAATAATATTTATTGAGATACTTCTTTGTCTTTAGCTTATAAGTGTTGCTTTCTTAAAAGTCATCTGCCCAATTCCTTTATAAGTATCTTAATGTCCTGTTTTACTCTCCTTTATTAAGCCATAAAATGATTGTATTGGAAAAACAGCTTCCCTTTAATGCATGTATATCTTTTTCTAAAAATTGGAGCTATTACTACTCATTGCAATCCAGACAAAAGACGAATTCTTCTATTCGAACACATTTGTGTTCTACGTTTTCGTGCGACATTAAAAACAAAGCAACATGAAAAGACGAAAAAAAAAAAAAAAAAGATGAAATTGTCTCAGTCGGTGAAATGACAGAATGTAATGTCTTAGATGATCTTCCAACATGGGCGTTTCCATTTTTGGGACCATTCTTTTTGACATGTGTGTTGCGAAGGACAAAGGAATAATAAATGAAAGTGGAGTCTTTATTATCGTCTTTTACGTATCTCATTGTACATTGCTCTTTGTTTATTTTTTGAAAACTCTTTTATCGTATCTCTTTTTATTAGAGCATAATAAAGTACTTAAGAAATTAGTCTAATTTTTTTTTTATGTCAAGATGTTTGTCACTGAGTGAAACATTTTTAAGATGCATTTAATTAAGTTCGTAAATATAGTTAATTAAAAGAGAACGAAGCATGTAAAAAGCGAGAAATATTTTAGTTTTGGGAAATATGTAGTTATAAAGTTATGCATATATAAGTTTTATATGGCTGTTATTTCGTATCCTACTTGGTACACAGTAACATCTAGATCATGTCCAAGAATCCGCATGGTCTCATGGATGGAGGGAAAGAGGCAGCTTCTGTTTTGACCGTCCCACCAGGTAGTCGAATTAAGGAGGCAAGATACTGACCATTACAAAACGCCATTGTAGAGTAGGATTGTCAGTCCTACGCCTAACAGTCATATTAGAAAGAAACCTACAGTTTAAAGGGAAATCTGAACCACTACAAGAATCTTTGGCAACTTCGCGACTCGAACCCAAAAACTGTGGCTACACTAAAACACTAGTCACTCTGCCATCAGGCCTCAAATGAATGAAGAACAAAAATTGACATTTACAGTTTGTCATTAGGTCACTTCGAAAGGAATAAAAAACTGATAGTTACAGTTTATTATTAGGACACTTGAAAAACAAAAAACTGACATTTAAATTTTTGGAGGGCCGAGTGGCTAGCATTCTGGTGAACGGTACCACAGGTTTCGAATACGAGTCCCGGCGGTGTCATGGATACTTGTGTAATGGTTCGGAATCCACTTTAATCCGTAGGTTCCAATCCAATAGGATCGTACAGCGTTGCTGAGATAATGTTACTCCGCGACGGTAGCTTATCTTCAAGCTAACGTCGGTGCAGCCCTTGCTTATAGCGTAAAGATTTACTGTCCCTGTATTGCCGATTGCATTAGAATAACAACATTGACATTTTTTGAGAAATCCAAAACTAGAAATCGAACATAGAGAAAAAAATACCGAAACATAAATACAGAATTAAAATCTCGATGTGTGTGTTTAAGTGTAAAGGAAAACCTGATAATTTTGTCATATTATAAGGACACTAGCATTGCTCAGCGGCCTGATGATCAATTGGCTAGCGCTATGGCCTTTGGTACCACAGGCTTCAGTTTAGAATTTTATTGGTAACATGGATGTTTGTTGGGGGTTCGGAATCCACATTATACTGTAGGTGCCGGTCTAATTAGCCTAAAGAGGGCATAAAATGTCCGTAGAGCGATAAACCAAACATTACGCGTATTCATCAGTGTGCAGGCTTATATTTAACTTAACATAAATAACATGAAAACTAAAACGCATCACTGCATATTTAACATGAGAAAGTCATTGCAATGGTATGACAAAAACTATTCAACATCAAAATAACTGATTACTTTTCACTGTTGCGATTACTCCATGATAAAACCATCGTCTGTACTTGTATTTGGTGGAAATGCTTCCTATGTCCCCCACTCATTTACAGCCGATCCTTCCCCAAATGTGCCCATTTGTGCATCCATCAGTATTCCACCCTGGTTGAGTATTGCGCAGGAAGCAGCCGTCAGGTGCACGGCACCCCCTGTTTAAGCGTAATCAGACGCTCCTCCGATGTAATGGGCGTGTGAGAACGGGATCGGCTGCCGTCTGACATGCGATTGCAGGGACACCTCCGGAATCGGAGCTCGTTCCTCATGCTGGACATTGGCTCGGAATTGAGGATTCGCCGCTCATTACTTGCACATAGTAGTAAATATCCTTCAGGGATAAGGATAGTATTGGATACCCTATAAAATTGTAATGGGTACAGAACGCATTAAGGGGACAGGGTATTGTCTTTCCAAAAATGTGGCTAATGACACAGTTTTATTTAGGTAATTATTAATTTAAAAAATAAACATTTTTAAAATAAACATTTTGAATAAACATTTTAGAGATATTGACATTCTAAAATTTTTTAAACTGAACAGAATGGTGATGGGCCGGTCATCTCATGAGAATCGAAAGTAAAAGAGCTGCTTTGAAGAGCTGTTTTCAATGTAACTCCTTTTGGACAACGACCAAGGGGGGAAGGCAGGAAAAGAGATGGGTCGACTGTTTTGACTGATTTTAATGTTATTAAGATCTAAAACCGGAGATCCAAGGCCAAGAGAGAAGAACAGCCTGGCTGGATCTTTTAAAGAAGGCCAAGGCCCACAACGGGCTGTCGAGCCAGTTATGATAAATATTTTTAATAACTGTTATATTTACGAAATATTTTTGTTTCTTTCATGAAAGGATTTCAGTTCAGGTTCATTTCTCAAAGTAAAACTGCGGATATTTTCTCAAATTTGAGTGAAGGATTCTCTCCATGAATTAACTGTGCAAAATAGATATCAAAGATAAGGTCAGTATTTAGTCATGGTATATAAAGTAGTATGGGATCCTCGGGGATCAAGAGTGTATTTCAGGAAACAGAATGTGATTTTGGGCCCTTTTCTCCTATATGTGCTTCATAGTACAATTTATTTAGCTGGGTAATATTTTTATTTCTCCAATGAAAGAATTTTCAGTTAAGGTCATTTATCAAAGTAAAACTAAAGATAGTTGCTAGAAATCGGTTGCAAGATATTATCCGCATGTTAAATGTACATACCAAATACTATTTCCAAATACCACAAAATCAAAGGAAATAACAAATATTTTTTAAATGCCGCTAAACTGATTATGAGGATGAATTAATCATTTCCCCAATTTTTTGTAGTGGATTTTGAGAATTATTTCGTTCCCGCATGTAGGTTAGTCATATAGATCCTGCATCATCGTATGGCTTATGTCCTGTAAACAAGTGAGCATTAGGGGACAAATGAATCCCTGTACAAGTTAATTCTATTATATGAGCGTTATAGAACTTACAACAACATCACGTTCACACATGAGTAAAAATTTTATGAATATGATTCAAACGTGAATCAAACATGACAACATCTGAACAAATGAATAATTTTGATATAAAAACAATTAAACAATTTATGTATCTACCTCATAAATTTTAAGCTACAACTCAACAATAAAATGGAAAAAAACCCAAATATATATATATATATATATTTCCAATGCAGCTGGCAACACAGACATTTATCTTTTATGACACAAGCAAGAACTGCACCGATGTTACTCATTTTAGCACTATCCAGAGGGCACGTGTAGCTTGAAGATAGGCTATGGACGCGGGTCACACTACCCCCACAACGCTCTACCATCCTATTAGATCGGGTGCTACAATTTAAAGTGGATTCTGAACCACTATGAGAGCCAGAACGCTAGCCATCATATATATATATATAAATATGGGCCTGATGGCCGAGTGCTCAAAAAATTAACAAACTTTTGCTTCTTCATTTGACTAATCTGATGTGTACCATTGGAAAAACACTATTGAATTCAATCATGGAATAAAAATCGATTTAAGATTATATTTCCATTTTCCCATTTAAAAGAGCAAAAAACTACATGCGTTTTTTAATATAGGCCCGACCCCTACCTCCTGCATACATATGAGGTGCGGGATTTCGGGGTCAGTGGCTACTGGTCTACCAGCTGCCGCTGAGGGAGCAGGCTGGATGCGGATGCACATCTGCACTTCGATTCTGAGGTTGCTCTGGTAGGGCTGCTTGAGCATACTTGTGCTGTTAACTTGATGGATTGTGTGACCCAGTTCGGGACACGCAGCTTCAATTAATGAAGTCGTCATTTTCATAAATCGAAATGCGACCATGTGTCGCTCTTTTCTCTTATTGATGAATTAATGTTTCATATCATTTGGAGGGTTGTTTTTGTTTTTGTAGGTAGGTTTATACCAATGGTGTCAAACGTTGGTTTGCTTTAATGTTTTTGAGGGTACCCATTCACCTACGACATAGCTCAATAAATATATGTTTTGTTTACTGAAGATTGTAGGTAATTATAAATGTTTATGTTAATAATTCAGGATTAGTGTTGAAGATATGTTTTTTAGATCAGAAATGGGGCAAACTTTTCGGTCGTCGGCCAAAATCGAAAAAAAAAAAGTTGTGGGACAAATTAAATTTTTCTAAAATGTTAAAAACATTATACAAGTATTACAATTTAAACATGTTAATGGGATGAATGAAATTGCGATTTCATTTTTAAAAGTTCCTTACATTGAAGGTTCGAAGTGAGATGCACTGATTCTAAGGAACGAGGCTAAATGCTCATCAGTCAGACTACTTCTGAAATAAATTCTTCTCTAAGGTTCATAGTTGAAACACTTGTTCACACATATATAAAATAACGTAAACATAGCACTGATTTTCTGGGAGGGAGATATTAAAATTGGGAAACTTATTTTCGACAATGATTTGCAAAAGTCCAACTTTGGCATACTTAGAAACAACTGCTATATATTTCTTTTTTAATTTGCCTCGACCGCAAATTAAAATTTTTCCGCGGGCCGCAGAACCTTCCGGTGGTCTGAGTTGGCCCGCGGGCCGTAGTTTGCCCATTCCTGATTTATACCATTGGTGTCAAACGTAGAAGGACTTAATGTTCCTGAAGTACCCATTCACTTGCGACAAAGCTCAATAAATATATGTTTTGTTTACTTAAAGATTATAGGTAATTATAAATGTTAATGGTAATAGGGGCGCAACAGCCACATGGTGGGCTAAGGCCATTTGCCTACTGACAGATTGCAAGACAGGAGATGTTTTCTTTTTATGGTGTAGGTGTCAGCCTTATGGCCAACGCCCTAAAGGGGCATATTAGGACTGGGACATACGGCTGAAAGGGGATTCCCCAGTCACTACAAACATCCATGACACTGCCAGGACTAGACCCCAAAACATGTGGCACTGAGTGTCAACCACCACTAGATGGTACTAAATAAATAATAGCTTTTTTCAATATCGGGTCTAATAGAATTTAGCAACTGATGTTAGATTTCTGTTAAAATGATTAGTTTCATCATTAGCAAGTTTATGGCATTTAGAACCACTGTAAATTTTTATAAACATGAAAACTGAATCCAGCAAGGGAAAAAAAAAAATTTGTATTTTCATATCATGAACTTGTCGGAATTTTTTTAATAGACTTTAAGAATATTGGAGATTTTAAAGCAATTTGTAAGACATCAGCTTTTTTATATATTGTTGGACATTATTAATTGCTATTAAATCAAACTGCTGGGTTCTTAGAAATTATCAAAGAAAGTATTTCAATTATACGAAAAATAAAGCAAAATAAATAATAATCAATTTTTCTTAATTGTTGCGTGTTTATAAAATTTTAACTGTGTCTGTCCTTCTTGCAGTCTTTGCTTTTTTACTATATCCATAATATTTTTAAAGAAAAAAATTAGATGAAATGAAGTTTCACTTATTAATTTCAAATTATAAAAGAAATAAAAAAATTACAGGCTGAATAGGCAAATAAAAAGAAAATTTCTGAGATAATTGCAATAATGAAATATAATGAGTTTTTGAAATATGATCCACACCTAAAAATTTATGTCCTCTGCTTTTTTTTTTTTTTTTTTTTTCTTTTTACTCATAAAATATATGGATGTTTTTGGTCAGCGATGCCCCTAAACCACTTTCAACACTTTTTATTGGTTTATTTAATTAAAATTAAAAATTAATTTCTTTTCCAAATTTTTTAAATTTCTTTCATGCTATTTTTATTCGTTTATTTAAATTACTTTCACGGGCCTTTTTTATTAAATTTCATACGCGTTCTTTTTTATAAAATCATTTGGAATTCTATAGTTTTTTATTTTTTAGTTTTGTTATTATTATTATTTTTTTTTCTAATTTCTTTCACGGACTTTTTATAAAATCATTTGAAATTCTATAGATTTTTATTTTTATTTAATAGGTTTTTTGTTTAACAATAACTGCGGAACATAATTTGTTGCCTGAATACGATTTAGTGATCTTTTTCTTCTTTATTTGTTTAAGATTACTGTTATGCGTTTTGTTCTTAGATTAATTCTAAATTTTATGAGTAACCCGTATATCAGCACAGCCGATTAAATTTTTTTTTAATTTTTATTTTCTTTATTTATTTTTTATTTACCTGAATGGGAGCCTGATGAGGGACCTTTCTGTCGTTCTGTACCACAGGCTTCGGGTTCGAGTTCCGGCGGTGTCATAGATGTTTTGGTTAAAAACATAGGTTCCGGTCTAATTTGACCGTAGAGTAACAAAACAGTCGGTTAGACGCAGGGCTAACAAACTTACCCCTTAGAAAGGAAAAATTCTCATGTTTCGAAATCTGCCAGTAAGCAGAAGGCTTTGACCCACCATGGGGAATAGAAAATGGGAAAGATTTATAAGACTTCCACGAAGAATAGACCATGAAAACGTTCCAGCTAGGTGAAAGCACTTCGGGGAACTGTTATGTTTCATGTAATAATTGGCACTATCAAGTCTGATTGCAAATAGGTGAAAACATTCGTCCAATGACAAGGTATTGGCTGTCCAGAAGTCATTGATGTCAAAGATAAGCGGAGGTTCTATTGTCTTATTTAGGCAGATAGCTGTATTATAATAGTCTATATATCGGCTTCAAGAAAAAGGCCACTTTCAGGTTCATGGGAACACTTTAATTTTTATTTACAAGCATTATATATACATACAGGACTCAGGGTTATTATACTATTTACAAAGAAATGAAAATGAAAAATATAAATATGATTCACAAGTGCAGTTAACTTCCAAGTCGGAGATTTTCAGAGTTCTCGAGTGTACGACGAATCTCATGCTGGCAAGCATGCGACGATCCTGAGGGTAGACATTAATTATCACACTGCGTAATACACGAAACTACAAGGAACTCACTTTGTAAACAGGCCTGTACTGTAACTGGCCTCTGGCTTGTTCAGGTCACTTCCCAGTAAAAGTGAAAAAGCGATACTTCTTGCCGACTCGTCGCAGAACACTCACCTTTCTTCAAAAATCTTCCTTTAAGAAAATCCGTCAAAAGAAGTGGGAGTCGTTTCCTTACTTCTCTTTGGAGTGGAGAAATTAATTAATTTTAAAAAAATTCATTAATTTTTAAAAATAATTTTTTGTTCATGTATCTCTAATAAAAGGAAAAGTTAGTAATCGTTGTTGGAATACATTAATTGATCACGATGTTGTTTGTGTAATAATTTGTAACTACTACTTTATTTTAATTACAATTTAAACTATATTATCTTTAACTAAATTGTTTGGCAATTATTTTTTTTTTTTAAATTATTTTTTTTTTTTTAAATTTTGGGCAAGTATCTCTGAGAAAAAGAAAAGTTTGCAATCGTTGTTGGAATACATTAATTGTTTATGATGTTATTTGTGTAATAATTTGTAAATACTATTTTATTTCAATTAACTATTTTAAACCATATTACCTTCAACTAAATTGTTTGCAGATTTTTTTTTTTTTTTTTAATGTATGTTTATTTGTGATTATTTAAATTATTTAAAATAACATAAATAACATTTTTATAGATAACTTTTGAAAATTATAAAAAAAATTTCGCCAAATATACATATTTAATAAAACAAAGCGTTTTCTTTTCAGCATTGTTAGAATTTTTTTTATGGCTTAACGCCTTGTTCATTAGGATGGTGTGTTAAAATAGTATTACTGTATTTATTTTTTATTTGGATTATCACAATTCTAAACTACCTTCTATATTAAAAATTTCATTACCCATTTCAGTAAAAAAACTTCAACTAATCTCAGTAAAAGAGAACCCATATGCATAAGCGAAAGAGATAGCGAAACGTATTTAAGAAAAAAAAAAATAAAAGAAAGAATTTAATTGAAACTTGCGTCGTTGCCTTTTTCTTACTTTTTCTTTCCAGATTTTTACTTTTCAACAGCCGCTTCGTATGTAAGTTAAAATTAAAAGAAGGAATTTTTACTCAAAACTTCTGGAGAAGAGGAATGTGAAATAAAAAAATAATAAAATTAAAAACTGCTACAGGGAGAGAAAAAAGTTACCTTTTCAATTTCCCACCACATGACTGTCTCGCAGATAGAGAAACTGTAAAATAAAATGTTGAGAAAGAAAGAAAAAAAAAAAAAAAAATGTCCAATTTCTTTTCGGAATGAATATTTTTTTTTTTTTTTTTATATACATATATATTTTAGTATTCTTAGTCTTTTCCTAGTCTGAAAGTGAACAAGATGGATCTGGCATTACGCCAGTACCGTCTACAAATAGAAAAAAAAAAAAAAGTCTATTACATGTCCTTACATGGTAAGTTCGTGTGTTCTATAATTTGCTATGCTCCCATATGGGACAAAACCACTTACAGGATTTGTTATCTAATCCGCCCACTGATGTGTTTCGCTTGTCCGTTCCCTAATACATAGTTTCATTAATGCATGGTAAGCAGATTCTTTCCAGTGGCTTGATTTGCATGTTAATCAATTTGTTAGCATCAGAAATTCGATAGGAATCCCTAAAGATACGGAAGGTAAATAACTCTATTTATCACGTACGTCTTCTGAAATGAGAACTTAATTTTCTTCTTAAAGCTTAAAGAGTTGAAAGCCTGTTTAACCTTAGAAACCTTTCCATCTGAGTTATTCTTGGGAAATAACTGCTGTTGAGTGTTGCTTGCACTTTTAAATCAATATCTATTGTAGTTGTCCTATATTAAAATTAATAAAATTTCAAAAAAAAAAAAAAAAAAAACCCTCTTCCTTCATCAATCTCGATTGTTGTATTTAAATCAATATCTATTGTAGTTGTCCTGTATTAAAATTAATCAAATTTCAAAAAATTCCTCTTCCATCAATATTTATTGTTGTATACAAATTAATATCTATTGTTATCCTGTATTAAAATTAATAAAATTTCAAAAAAGCTATTCCTGCATCAATATCGATTGCTGTGTTTAAATCAATATCTATTGTAGTTGTCCTACATTAAAATTAATAAAATTTCCTAAAAAAACTCCTCCTCCATCAATATCTATCGTAGTATTTAAATTAATATCTATTTTAGTTGTCCTATATTAAAACTGATAAAATTTCAAGAAAACTCATCTTCCATCAATATCTGTAGTAGTTATCTATATTAAAATTAATGAATTAATGAAATTATAAAATTAATGAAATTAACTCGGTCTTATTTAAAAAAAGAAAAAGTAGAAAATGTATCGTAAGAATTTAACTATTAAATAATTTGTTATAAATACATCATGCATTAATATATTAGTTTATCTCGATGTTAACTTTTTATCCAACATAAGGGTGACTGTACCCATGATGTTCGTGAGAGAGAAACCAACAAGAACGTGCCGCAAGGGATAGAAGGAAAACAATTCTTTTCTATCAACAGCTTCTTATGTGCCGCAAGGGAGAGAAAAGAAAAGGGAGTTGAAGAGAGAGTTAGGACAATAAACAAGACAAAATAGGTTGCCATTGATGAAGGTGGAGCTGAGAGCTCTGGTGGAAAGCTTGATGTCGAGATGAGGACCGAGGAGGCTTTAGAGCATCATAAAGGTTCAAGTGGTTGGAGGTTTTGTTCAAAGTGTTAGAGATATTTTTCATTGACGGTGTTCGAGATTGATTTGTTTTAGCTTTTAATCTATGTGTAAATAGTCCTCAATAAATGCGTTCAAGTTTTTAAATTGAAATGTTTGGACTTAATCACCCATGTTCTCAGAAAACTCGTAATGCGTATTGTGACAGAAATAGTTACTATTTTTTCAGTTTATTATTTGCTTGAGTTTGTTTCGACCCTGAACAAATATGTTTTCAACTTTATATTGGAATTACGTTTTTGGTGGATTAAGATGATTCTTAATAATATGCCATTTAAAAATTAATATTCCAGATGTTACATATAAGAGAGTTTTGCATTTTGTGTGAATTAGGACTATAGACAAGACAAAATCTGTGGCCGTTGATGAAGGTGGAACTGAGAGCTCTGGAGAAAATCTTGAGGTCGAGACAGGAACGAGGAGGTTTTACAGGATCTTTAGAATTTAAGAAATTGAAGATTTTGTTCAAAGTGCTAGAAATATTTTTCATTACAGGTGTTCGAGATTGATTTGTTTTAGCTTTTAATGTATTGCTAAATAATCATCAATGAATGTGTTCAACTTTCTATAATATATTGAAGTGTTCGGACTTATTCACCCAAATCCAAAAGTCCGCAAAAGACTCTTCGTAATGCGTATTGTGAGTGAAATAGTTACTATTTTTTCTATGTCGTATTTGCTAGAATTTGTTTCGCCCCTGAACCAATAAGTCATGTTTACAACTTTAGAATGGAAATTCCACTTTTTTATTAGGAAACATCTTTAAAATCGTTAAGAAACATCGTTAAAATGAATATTCCGGATGATGCATATAAGAGAGTTTCGCATTTTTGCACCGTTTTTCTAGTAAGAATTCTCCAACTTACAGATTATGCGTGTCCATCCCAAGTATAAACACGGCTTCGAATCTCAATGCGCCAACATCCAGATTGCTATTGGTTGAACATACATTTATGATTACATTCTTTTTATTGGACATATTAAAAAATTTGCTTTATAATGTGATATGTGTTTGATGCTCTCTCAAATAGAGCAAAATCCTTTTACACAGGATTTCTATCCAGCTTGCCCACTGATGCCTTTTCGCTTATCCATTCTCTAAGACAAAGTTTCGTTAATGCATGGTAAACAAATTCTTTCCAGTAACTTGATTTGTATGCTAATCAATTTGTTAGAATTAGAAATTGATGGGAATCCCTAAAGACACAAAATGTAAATAACTATATTTGTCGCACAAGATATTTGGACTGAGAATTTAGTTTCACTTATGAAGCTTCAAGCTGAAAGCCAATTTAATCTTGCAAATTTTCTCACTTGAATTACAAAATCATTTAAGGATTTTTAATATTATTAATTAAATGTGGCGTGTGGCAACTGGCGTACCGATTACAGAGTACCATTGGGGATAAAACCCCTTGACATCTTCATCCTAATTGATAGCATTTATGTTTGGCTGATTAATTAATATTAGTATGGTGATAAAAATAAAGTTGCTTAATTTTAAAATATGGTACCACAAGAAAAAAGATAACAAAAAATAATAATTAACAGAGAAAAAGATTAAAAATAGAAATTTTAAATTTAAAATTTGGTTCAATTAGGAATCAGTTACAAATGCCATAAACATATAAAATATGGTGCATATGAATAAAAGGTGCAATATAATATTATGTTAATTTTATAATATCACGAATACATTAAAGCTTTCTTAATATTATTTTTCCATTTAAAGCTTTCTTAATATTATTTTTCCACTTAAAGCTTTCTTAAATGAATAAATATCATTAAAGGATTATAAAAAGTAAACTACAATGATTTGTCATAAGAACGTCATGTTAGTTTATATTCCTATTAACTGTTTTTTCCAATGCTGGGAGAGGTACATATATTTAGGTTTCTACTTTTTCCTGCAACTAATCACCTTTTATTTTTGAACACGCTATTGACCACTTTAGAATGAGAACACTATCGCCAAAAATTTTATGCCATTTTTTTCAACTTCGATGAGTAGGCATTGTTCTTTCCATAGTTGGTGACACTGCAATTTGGAACGCATACTAGACAGAAAGCATTTGAAAAGTAGCGGTCAACCTGCTTCCTCAAACTGAATGGAAGGATGTTTCCACATACAGATTTAACTTGCTTATTCCTGAGTAAACACTAAAACTTTCAGTTTGATTCGCTTTGATGGGCTTCGAACAAGTTTCTGTCAGTTCAGAAATCACTGTCCAAGAGATTGCTTTAAGCCGTTAGTGTTTGTTGTTTTGCCATACATTTATGATTTCATTCTTTTCTAACGGGTAAGTTCAAATATTTACCTTGGAGGTAATAAATAAAATTATCAAATGCCACACCACCTTATAAAATCTTCATATTTTGTGTTATTTTATATTTGTAATAGATTTTTCGATGAGATATGTTCAAAATCCTCAATAGAAAGGATAAAAATATTTCATACTTGTTCCCCAATCTTGTTTTAAAAGTTTTTCTTATTATTATTATATTGATGCTGTTTTTCTATTGGACGTGTTTAGAAATACACTATAGAAATAAAAACAAAATATTCATTGTTTATATTACCTGTACTTGTTTGGTGCTTTTTTATATATTATATAGTGATAGTTCCTAGTGAGTTAATCATTTATAAATACCATGGATTTTTTTTTTTTTTTTTTTTTTTTTAATATCCTTGGGGTTTCTCCTTATGTATGTCATGAACAACCCACCGATGGGAGATAAAAAAAAAAAAGGACAACGTATTTCTAGAGAATTTTATTAGTTTCTCGGTTTACGTGTCGTATGAGAGAAATACCGGAAAACTATTTCCCTATTAATGAAAATCGCTTTTACACAGGTTCTGAAAGCAGCGACTGCAACGAAAGCCACTAACGGAGACGAACATGACCCTTCTTGCACGTTACCACAGATCTATGAATCGGGATTTCCATCATATTATGCGAATAGATTAGTTTTCAAATGTCGATTATTTTGACCTGAGATCATTCGCCATTAAAAAGACAAATATGTAACAGATTCAGTATTACCCAGTGTGGGCTATGGAAGGACTGTTATATTGCCTCCACATTGCGGCAATACAATTTAGAACAAATTTCACCATAAATGGTATTGCCAACAATCCCCCTTCCATTAAGGCAGCATATAGAGAAATTGCACTCTCCATTCCGAGTTCAATAGAACATTTCACCATACAAATGCAAAGTAACCATTCCCCATATAGACCCGCGAATTTTCGATTCCATTCTATTTCGCTGGTCAAATTTCGTACGGTTCTTCCTCAGTTGAGAAGTCCAGCATACTATTAAATCATAATGATTTTTTTTTTTTTATTAAGGATGATTAATTTATTTTTTATTTTTATTTTTTTTTTCTTCTAAAAATGGAATTTTTCACTACTATTGCTTATACTGTGGTGATGATCACCAAACATCTACATCAGTCCAAACAGAAAACTTGCACTGCAAGGCGCACTGAGTTGAAAGTAGAAATTTTATTCATTAAAATTATTTTTCGATCTCCTTTTTCTAACTGCATGTAATTTGATGTCGAAACATTGTTTAAAAATATTTTAATTTTAATTTTAAAAATTAAAAATATTTTTTTTTAATTTTTTAATTTTATTTCCCTTTTATAGATTATCATACAGATTTCATTATAGATTATCATAGTAAAAATATAAATGCATTGAAGAATAAATATCATTGCAATTAAATGTAATTTTTTTCTTTCTTTTCTTTTGGTGCATGCTAAAAATAATATTACATTTTTCAATATATAATTTCAAATATGAGGAAAAGCAAATTTTATTCACAAAGATAAATTATATTCTATTTGAAAGTACTAACAAAATAAATGATAGTTCATGCTGTCGAAATTTTATTCTTTTACTATCAGTAAAGAATTTTTTTAAGTAACTATAATTAATGAACATTTTTCATTCTCAAATAACAAATTCAAATTCATTTGCAGTTTTTTTTTTTTTTCAATGACATCCATTTTTCTTCGAATCGAAAAACGTTCATTTCATAATAACATTATAAAAACATTAAATACCATTCCCTGCATCGTACTTTTATCTTTCTCACCGAAAATAGATTTCGCCTCATAAAAAAGAACAATTTTCACCCAACTATCGAACTCCAGATTCTAAATAAATATGCAGTAAAAAAATGAAAACGATTTATATTCGAGGAATCGTTGATTTCGTGTTTGCTTTTAACGTTTTGTTTTTCAGCCCTTCTCACATTTATTCTTTTAGAATGTTTTTCTTTCTTTCTTTTTTTATTTTTTTTAAAGAGTATCGAGAATTTTTCAAATAAGTTCCCTGTAACCGAGAACTGTCTTCATAACATAGTTAAATCGATGCATTTTTTTTATTTGTTGGCATGAAAAGAGTAGCGTAAAAATGAGGTTCTTTTTGTAAAGAATTTGCATTTTTATGGCAAACTACGAAATTTGTGCTACCGATTAATGAAATCTATGTATTATTTCGATTCTAGTTTAATTGAATAACATATTACACAATTGAACATTTGGATGCGTATTCCTCTATTTTGAAAGTAAAAATACTACTGACTGTTGACTAACAAATGAAGTTCCTTTTGTTGTTGTTATTCAGAAATGTTCGATGTAAAGAATTCAAGAGCTAGTTTATTTATTTATAAAAATGCAAGTAAAAATAAACAAATAAAGAATCTGCATTTTTTGTGGCAAACTACGAAATTTGTACTACGTTAAATCTGCGTATTATTTTGATTCCAGTTTAATTAAATATTATTCAATTGAACATTTGGATGAGTATTTCTCTATCTTAAATATTAAATACTACTGACTGTTGACTCAAAATGAAGTTATTTTGCTGTTGTTGGTGAGGAATATTTGTTGTAAAGAATTCAAGATCTGGTTCGCTAATTTTTAAAAATGCTAGTAAAAATAATAAATAAATATAAAATAAAATATATAAATGCAACCGGGCTTCTATGCACTGGTAGGAGCGCCACCTATAGCGTTCAGTAGAAATGGTCCGTAGGCCTCGAGACTCTCACCCGAGAAAAACTACAGAGCAACCATGCACTTCTGTTGAGAAAGGTTTAGTTTACAGTCTCATCCCGACAGGAAACATATTTAACCCAATCCTGCGTATTAGTAGCCCTACAAACTCTCACTGGGAGAGGAAGTAACCTTCTCTCACACTGCGCATACCTGAGTATCGGGTTTTTGACTTAAAAGTGGAATTCTTCCGTGAATGTGTAATTATATGTTTTTAAATGTGTTGCATATTGTCTGTCGTTAATTGATGTGTGTGGCATTTGTGCGTGTGTCAATAAAACTGCGTATTCTCTAACTTGTGCCTCAATATATCACAATATCCTCAACCACACCCAGTGCAATCTTTTTTTTTTCCAACTTGCACACTACACAAATGAAATAAAAATAAATATATAAATAAATAAAAATAAATATAAAGAAATAAATAAAATAAAAATAAAAAACAAATAAAATAGGCTTTAGAATATTAAAAGAATATGTGGAAGTCTACAAAGGAAAGATAGTTTAAATTATTAAAAGGGAAAATTTTTAAAAATTTATTTCTCAAATGGAAATTTACCTTTAAGAACAACAAAATTTTTCTAGACTTTTTTTAGGCTTTCTTTTTATTATATGAAAATAAAATAATAAATAAATAAAATATAAAAGAAAGTTATAAAAATTAAAAAATATTTTTAATTTATTCTTTTTAATTTTTTTGAAATTTATTGTTTTTATTATTATTATTTTCACGAACAATACGATTTTTAATAGCTCATTTTTACAATAGCTGCATCATTAGATTTTTTAATGTTTAATGATATTGTCCTTGAAAAGTCAAATTTTTTTCGCCATCGTCGTCTTTGATTTTTACAGAGAACATTAACCAATCAAGGCCTTAAACTCTTATCTAAATTAAGTAAGAAACAAGATGGGAGATAAAAAATTGTGATGGATACAGGTGGAATAGCAGGAAACATGAAAGAACTGAGACAGAGTACAAATGGTGCAATGAAATACATTAAACAAATTTAAAATAACTTTATGCTAGGCAAGAAAGTAAAATTAAGAATAAACAATAATTCGCTAATCAGCCAATCATTAAGATAGTTTAATAGCATTTTTTCAAGTCTGCGAATAGATTTATTAAGATGAAGCTCAATAACTGCAACACATGTCGTCGCATTCTCAGAGGACACGACGTAGTGGGTGGGACTTACATTTCCGACTAACGCATCGGTCATGTTGCTTGTATTTCGAAATTTTTGAATAGTTAGTGAATTGTTATCCCATCTGGATCTTTTGCTACATCAAATCTCGTCTGAAAACTTCTTAATTGGTGGTACTCCAACACTATACTACTGTGCCCAAAAAGTAAGACCAATTATTTTTTTTTTCAAAACCTCTTTATTTATTGTTCCAAATTTATTTTATCGCCTTCAAAGCAATCCCCTCCGGACACAATGCACTTATGCCAACTTTTTTTCCAATCCTCAGTGCTTTCTAAAAAGTCATCGACAGGGGATGGCATTCAGAGCGCTCGGCGATTCACGTTGAATCTCTTCAATCGACTCAAAACAGTGTCCTCGGAGACAGTGTCCTTTTTGAGTTTAGGGAATAACCAGAAGTCGCAACGTGTGAATACGGTGGGTGTGGAACGATATGGGTTTCATTTTTAGCGAAAAAGTCACGAAGAATCATTGCAGTGTGAGCTGGCCCATTCAGTGTTTTCGGTACCAATCGAAATTTGACTCGTTTCGGCCCAAAATGGAACTGACTGATCCTTTTGAAATTTCAACATCAGCAGCAGGGTCTCTAATTGTAAATCGACGGCTTGCAAGCACCAAAGGGCTCTCGACCAGAGGGTTCTTCGTCTTCAACGCGCTCTCTGCCCTTTTTTGAACTATTTAAACCACTTCTAAACATTTGTTTCCGATATAGAAATGCTCACTGAATGCCTTCTGCAACATTCTATACGTTTCCTCAAACAAAATTTAATGCAAGTTCTTTGCTCAATTAATTCAGACATTTCAAAAATCGTCGGAATCAATTTTAGCTTGTCACAAGACAAGCATAACTCAAACACTAATGAATATTTCGACGTCAAATTTCACACAGATGTCAAGGACAGTGCCAGCAACCTATAAAAAAAAAAATAAATAAATAAAAAAAAAAAAAAAATAAAAAATAAATAAAATAAAATAAAAAATTGAAATTCCATAAGCACCGGGAATTTTAAATTGAAAATTGATCTTACTTTTTGGATACAGTAGTACTTTCCTCCATCATCATTTCCCGAATTTTCATTATACACTAATATCGGTCATGTTCTCAACGGCGAAATCTTCGATGACTGATCGTTCCAACGATTGAAGTTTAGGTTACTGGAGCACACCGGCCCCGCAGGGCCCACAATCTCCGGTGAGGAAAAAGGCTTTGCTAAATAAATAAAAACTTAAAAATTTGGTGATCACTGTAGCGTTTTTTAAAGAAATGAAACATCTTACGGAGAATCTTTGTTGGCTAATGCCATCGTCAGTATTTCAAATTTTTCAAGTGGATTTTGACTTTGGCATCAGTTTAACAACGACGGTGAATTTGAGAAACATATCCACGATATAAAGTAGTTCGTTTAGCAGTAGAAGTGGAGGGAAAAGGTCAGAAGAACCAGGTACTTCGGTAGTAGAAGATTGAAGTAGGAGCTGTCTTGAATAGCCATGCATAGCAGACATTGGATTTTATGAGGTTTTGATTCTGTTGAAATCGTTGACTGGCTTGGGTATTGCGGAATGGATTGTTCCTTTTATATACATTTCGCGAAGACTTTATATCCTTTTCCAAGAGACGATATGACCATGTTCACTACAACTGATGCCTTTGGGGTTGGTTAACTTTTTATATGGCAAGCAGCTGTTAAATGATTTTCTTCATATTTAAGTCATCTGGTTTGTCTTTTTACAATATGCGCTTCAGTGGTGAAAGTGGTTACAGTTGAAACACTGAAACTTAAAATTTCTTCTGGTGTAGTGTTCGACATGTATGGTGAAGTTAAGTAATTTGTTTATCTTGTAAATATCTGACATGATAGTTATTCTTTTAACTCCGTCATGAATATGATATCATGAGTGGATTTTTTTGCTCTACATCTCTTAAGCTGTACAATATTGATTATAGTAAGGTTTTTAAAGCTGTTCGATAATAATTTGTTTTGAACATATATATATATATAAAGTACTTAAAAAAAACTTAAAATATATAAAAGGAATTTAAATAAATTAAACTGTTATTCTATTTTAAACTATTCTTTCTTCATATTTTAATGAAACCGATTTGGGGGGGAGGGGAATCATGCTTTTGAGATAATTAAAGATAATAATCATGGAACATTAAAGAAAACTGTTTTTTTTAAAAATAAAAATAGCTTCAGTTGAAATTTTTATAAATCATATGAGGATGTTTATGCATATTATTTTTCTTTCGTATTAACTCCTAACTAGTTGACAATTACAAACGCGTAATACATTCTTTATAAGTCTGACTTGGTCGATCATGCTAGATGTCTAAGATTACTCACGAACACTTCAATCTACTGTTTTAATTGATCACAGATAACACAGATTTTTTTAGCTTTTCCTTATTCTAAAATGCATTAACCGAAGAAATCCCGAGGTAAAAAAACATTCTGTTTAACTGTGACTGTAAAGTGATTCTACAAAATTAGAATACAAACTTTAATGATTCAATGATTTTACCTAAATGACGTTATTATACTGTGTGATAACAGCATTAATTAAGCACTCTACTCATCCAAATCAGTTGTATTTTAAGTGTGATAATTTTCTCCATTTTGAGATTCTCATTGTGGAAAATATGCATACAATGACTCCCTAAAGTATTCGTACACTTTAAAAATTTGTAGAAAAAGTGCCGTGCATTGGAATTAAATTCAAATATCAAACCTAATATCTTTTCATATCAGCTTCATGTAATTCTGAATAAAATCGGACAATTTAAAAAAAAAAAAAAAATATATAGACTTATTTTTTTTTATAAAAATGAAAATGCAAAGTGGCTGAGAAGGAACGCTTCACAAATCATAGAGAACACAGAGTATTTTTTATTACACAAAATGTTTTCGTATAAAGTCATAAATAAAATTATAGCTGTATCTCTTTGTTTTTTTTTTTTTAATTTTTTTCTATTTTGGTGACATTTAAAAAATCATTTAGCTTTAAATTTTCCACAATTACTTCTTTATATTTTACTTAATATTTAAAAATGGCTTGCAGATATAAGGAAAAAAAGCAAATATTATTCGAAAAATGATTTGTCATCATAACAGTAGTAAATCAGTTCGAAATATCTCTAGTAAAGTTATCTCAATTCATGATGTGATACGATCTACGTATGTGATAAAACTCTTTCAAGAAGAACATCAGATCGAAAGCATCGATCTCGATCGACAAGATAGGTAAGAAGAGGTCGTTCGACAATGTAAGCTTAACAGTAAGAAATATTTATTGAAAAATACTCGCTTGCATGTTATAAAATTTACACAAAATTACTGAACCTTTTTTTTTTAAATTTCCCTGAAGTTGAATACTTATATCAGCAGGATTACACGGGCCGATGAAAATTTTGTGTTAGTGAGAAAAATAAAAATCCTATACCTACCTTCCTTCAATGATAAATAACCATGTATGGATAAGAAGAAATGAGGAATTTAATCTCAAGAACTTAGTTGGAGCAGTTAAACATGATTTCGTATCATCATTAGGATTGTTCGTATCATCATTAGGATTTTCTAAATCAGTGGTTCTCAAAGGGTGCTCCTTTACCTGGTCACTCTGTGGTATTCCAGAGAAATATGTGTCCATTTATAAAAATAAATATAGTGATATGTAATAAAATATATGTGATTTTCAATATTAAAAGAATTTCCATTGCAACCTATGAGACTCTCCCGTCTGTAAGTAATACTTTGTGGACATAATCATCAAACATTAGCTGAAGAATAAGTATAATTGTTAATTGTTACATAATTGTTAATAAGTATAATTGTACTAAGTATATTGTTAATAAGTATAATTGTTAATTGTTGTTGTAATTTGTTACACTGATCATGGATTGAGGATTAGACATGATGAAATGTCTCTTGAAACATTTTGAATTCCTATAAAAGTTGAATTCGTATCAATATCTAAAAAGCTTTGGAAATTGTACTACAATTTCATATGCAACATCATATTTATGTAAATTAGATTTTCTATCCCCGCTACAATTACGTGTCAAAAACAGAGGAAATCTTCAATGTATTGAAGAGGAAATGAGAGTTTGCCTGTCAAATATATGCTCAAACGTTGTAGAAGTAGTTAGGAAACATCAGGCTGATGTTTCTCATAAACAAACTTGGGGTGCTTTTCATTTTAATTTTTCATCGCATTATTTTTTTATGTAATATTAAATCAAACATTACATAAAAAAATAATAAAAATAAACTATTATACCATATTTCGCAAAAATTTGTGTATAAGTGTGCCTACATTTATTTGTAGGATTTTAAATGCAAAAAGTTTGAGAACCACTGATCTAAATATTAATGGCATAATAAACCATGTTTTTTACTTAAATATTTTATAAATCAATTTTAAAGCTATCAGCCTAATATATTGGGAATGAAAGCAATTGGTTTTTTAAAAATTTTATTTTATCAAGATAATCGTAAGCACACGGCTCTCTATGTTTGCCTAGCACACATTTGGAAACAACTGAAGCTTAGGATATATGAAGACGCAACTTTAAAACCAAAGCTTAACTAAAAACAGTGATGAAATAGCAATAAATGAACATTAATTAAAAAAAAAAAAAGTTGAAGAACTATTGAATTCTGTGCTTAGACGTTTAAAAGATTTTGTGGATGCCGTAGGATATCCTACTATTATGGCCAACATACTACAAAAAAATTTTTTTACTGCGTTTTTAAAATAGGTAGTGTAGTTTTATTAAGAAATATCAAATATTATAAAAAAAATTTTTTAATCTGAAATAATGATTTTTATTAACAGATTGAGCAATATTACATTGAAATTCTTAAATTTACGAACTCTTTTGGGAATCACAGTCGTTTCTATTTTACGAAATATCTAAAAGTAAATTGCTCTTACACAATATATGTATATTTTAAAATTTAATTAATAAATATTTTAATCTCTTAACTACATGTTACTCAGTGTAATACAATAATTGTGCTTTAGGTAATGAGATGTAGAGAAGATTATTATTTTGTTTATAAATAATAGAAATTTTTAAGCCTAATAATAATTTTTTTCTTATGAATCATTTCATTTATATATTATGATAATTTACTTTTAGTTCTACTAAGTTTTTTTTTTATAACAAGTCCACGTTAATAACTGATTATTTATTCTCCTTTTATCTAAACATTTTTGTAATGTAACGGAAATTTCGAAAATGAAGTGCATGTGCTCTGTATTCGTATAGAAAGGCAAATGCTGCTCTTTCTGTTTTTAAATATGACTCTGTAGTACATTGTATAGCTAAAAACAAATTTTTAAAGCTAGATTAGAATATAGCTTGTTGACTATTTTCAGTTTTTGATACAACATATTTCTGTGAATGTTCATACTCAACCATGAAAGTTTGCCAAGTCAAAATATCGTTGACAATTAACTAATCAGCATCTTAAAGAATTTCTGCAAACAGCCTTGACAAATTACTCACCAGATTTTAAATAATAATAAACTGAAAATCGACTGTCCTTATAATTATTAAACATTTTATTTTTATTAATTTTTTAATTGAATTTATTTAAAATTTTTTTTTTGCCTATATTTCTTTTTTAATTCATATGATTGTTTGATTTTTAATAAATGTAAACAAATATTAGCTATTGTATCTAATTTTATCAAAAAGACCTGGTTCCGAACCTGTTTGAGACCCTGGTTGAATTAACCTCTGCCCACTCCTGTTGGAGAGATGCCGCCATAAATCGGAGGACGTCATCATGTACGAGGACTTCCGAACGACAGCGCCGATTTTTTCCGAACTGCACATGACGTCACACAACTCGAACGATCTGGGGCCAAAAGTTGACGCTACGCTCGTTTCATTGGTGGGAGATACTTGTCTGTGGAATGCACGCTGTTTGTTTGGCTCCTAAAGAACGCTCCTCGACTATTTACAAAATACGTACATCAACAGTGTAGATCTGCGGATATTTGTGTGCAGTGTATTGCATTTTTTTAAACTTAGACCTCATGTGATGTGTAATGAAATACGATTTTAATTTAAGCATTTTATTTCTCCATTGACAGCTGCTTTTTCCTATCAAGTAAGTAATTTTAATGTATTCTCGCTCTTGTAATGGTGGTTACACGCGTCTAACTTTTGACGTACACAACTATTAGAATTGATGTGGAATTTGTTTTGTTTTCTGAACAAATTTGAAATTGTGTCAATTAAGTAAGCCCGAATAGAAATCTGTATGATTTTAATATAAAAATATTTATTAAAATGCGAACATTTGTTTACAGGTTGCATTTAAATTCTTATATTATAAACCCGTTTAAATATTTAAAAAATCATATTACTTATTTTTTTTTTTTTTAATTCATATAATAATAATTAAACTCAAAATGTTTCGGATACGCTTATGTTTAAAAGTGTTCCTTTCTTGCTATGTTTTTAAGTACCTATTGTTGATCTGAGAATCAATAAATTCGTAATGTTTTTGTTTTTTTCTTTATTATTTTTTCCAGTTGAAATTTTAAAGCTTTGTGCGGCTTGAAAACATTCGTGTTACGAAATTTCGTTTGTTTCAATTTTTATAAGTAAATTTGCTTTAAAGAAAAATTTGGTATGAGTTTTAAAAATTTAGAATTGAATAATCTAATAGTTTCATAAATTTATATTCGTATACTTGTTCATGATAGATTAAAAATTATTGAGGCATTAAAATCCGGGCATTTTTTTTATGAAGGAAGCAGAATTTTTACAGTTTTAATATTTTATTTTAAAATTAATTTATTAATATTTGTAAAATAATGCTTTTGAATAAAAAAATATTATTCTGATCTCTATTTAAAAAAATGAAAAATATTTCTTCTGGTCGATACTTATCGTACATTGATTCATCGAATTTTATTTAAATGCATTTGAACTTAATTTTTTATTCTTTTTCAGTGATTGTATTTATTATTATTTTAAATCACTCTTTTTGCTTAGCAAGTGATGGTTTTAAATGAAAAGAGAATTTTAAAAATACGAGCATTATGAAATTGAATTTGTATACTTGAAAACTTGCATGCTATTAATTTATATTTATCTAAAATAATTTTAGTTTCTGTAAGAAATTGGACAAGATATATATATTTAAATAATATTAAGTGGATTTATATTTAAGCTTATAAAAGTTGCCTTAAAAAGAACTGGGCTAGTTAGTTGGGTTCAACCAACTAGTAGACTAGTTATTTGTAAGTAGATTTCTAGACTTTAATATTATTAAAATATTAATTATAATTAAAATTTTTGATATATTACAAAATGAGATTTAAATTAATTTTATTATTTATTCAATAAATTTCCAAAAATTTTACTCTTTTTTATTGTTGGGAAAAATTTAGTATAAACAAATTTTTATTTACTGTTTCTATTTTATTTTATGTAAGTAAGAGCAAAAGGATTTTCTTTTTTAAGTTGTAGTAAAATTCAAGTACAAATTAAATACCTGAAGGAAGTTAAAAAAAAAAATTTTATTGAAAAAATGTAGAGTAATTTACTGCTAAATTAAAGCATAAATTAAAAAAAAAATCACTATCGAACATGTTTATTTTGGTACTTTTTGCATTTGAATAACAGTTAATTTGAAAATAAAAAAAAATTAATAATTCTGGTATAATTTATTTAAAATAGTATAAAACACAATTTTTGCCTTTAATTCTTGAATTGTTATATTTTGCTTAAAAATCTAAATTTCATCTGTTAACATAGATTATCTTTATTGATATAAATTCATGTACACTGAATCAAGTAATTGTCTAAGATTAAGGTTTGGATTTGGTTTGTCGCTGTACAATCATTTTGTATCCATAAGAGCTAAACGGATCAAGACTTACTTCTAAGGTTAACATAAAATATGAAATTAAATGTTATATTTAAATTACTTTAAAAAGATTTGAATATATACGTATGTAATATTTGATATTTAAATTAAAATTTTAACTTCTTAGGATGTTAATTTTTAGTATTAAATTCAATCTACTTTAAGCAATGTATAGAAATCATATTTGATTTCTGCTATTAGACTTACTTAGCTCTACATTGATCCATTTCTTATTTTAAAATCAGCATTAAAGTTGATTAAATTACTCTCATAAAGCTATAAACATTATTTTTTTATTATTAAGAAATCTAGGTTAATTCAGGAGTTAGAAAAGTAAAACAAAATTTAATAGTTTAGCTAGAAATAATTGTCATTTCATGTTTATTGTATTTCATTCAAATGAACACATTTTTTTTATTATCATGCTTATAAACATGTGCAGTGATAGATCTTTAAACCATTTAACAACTATTAACTATTGGAAGTATGATACCATTTCTTGGAATAAAGCATCATGTCTTAAAATAAAACTTTTTCTATTTTGTAATTCATCTACTTTATAATGATGCATACCCTCTAATTTGAAAACTAACTAAACTAACTAGAAAACTATTTAAATTTAAAATACATAAGGTTTTTAAGCAAATACATTTTCATTCATATTTCTTTCTTCCATAACATTACTCTAAATTCTTGAAACAATGCATAATCATATCTCAAAAAGAGTTACTTGAGAATATATTGAAAGGAAGAGTTTGATTATCCACAATCACCATGAATGGATTCTGGATAATGCCTTTTTTTTTCTTGATATGTTAGTAATAAATAATACAAATTCATAAATAAAACCTCTAATTTATGAATTTAGTGATTTGGGGAATATATATATTTACATACATACATATACACCTAATTTTTATCTGTCACATTAAATTAATTGTATCTGTCTTAATTTTTATTATTTATATAATAATTATATAAATATATTATTTGTTTATTAGCTTATTGTAGTATTTCCCAGGTTTTTTTTTAATATTATCATGACAAATTGATCTGAACAAAGTATGCAAATAGAAATGTGCCTTAAATGAAATAATTAAATCATATTCCTACGAAATCTGCTTTTTGTATGAATCAAATGTCATCAAATTAAATTTTAAGTTTTTAAAATGCTATAAAGATAGTTTTCAAACATATTATTTTTAATCAGGAAGATTAAAAATATTGTTTTAAAAATTCTAATAATAAAACATTATTAAATTCATAAAGCATAGAAATTTGTTTGTTGTGATATTTTAATACTTGTTTGCATTACTACATTTTATTGTATTGTTGAGAAAGAATATGCGAAAAGTTCTATTCCCTCATGTCAGGTTATTTATTTTTTTAATTTTTGTTTCTGAGAATTAAAATTAAAGAACTCCTACATTTATTAATTTTTGCATTTTAATTGCATAGTGTCAATTTATGTTAAGCAGTTTTCATCTATAGTTATATTGAGAAAAAATTAAAGTATTTTTCTTATAAAATGACTTATATTCATTAAAGCAATATAAAAATTCAAGGGATCAATGTCAAAATAGTGATCCTTATTTGTAATATCAAAAATCAAATGTCATAAAATTATGCAATATAAAAAATAATAAATTATAAATTAAAAATTTTTATTTATACAAAAATTTTAAAAAAAGTGTAGATATTGCTGCTTTATTTTCATTATCTTATGTGCAGTCATTATAGATAGTTTACAGAAGAGTGAAAAAAAAAAGGGGGGAAATTATTACCCTAATATGCTTTTGAAAATGTTTTACCTTTAAATCTTTCCTTCCTTGATATCTGCAAATTGGTTAACCACTTTTTATTTTTAATTTGTCAGATAAAGTTTAAAATTTTGCTTATACTGTTCTCAAGAAATTATTTTTATTTGACTCAAAAGTTTCCCAGATCGATACATAACTTCAATTTAAATGTAAAATCCAGTTGCAAAGGCATAACAGTTCATGATATCTGAAACAACTTTTGAATAAGTTTTTCTAAATTTTTTTAGTTGTCAAAAATAATTTAATAGCTCACTTATATCTCATTGTATAGAACAAAATCAGTGCCATTTTATTTTTAAAAATTAATTTTTAATTTCTATGAGGAAAAATCACTTTATGCACTAAATAATTTTATTCAAAACATTTTTTATAATTCACCAATTTCATCATGTTGAAAAAAAGTTAATATTTATTTTTATTAGAACATATTTTCTTAAATATAACAAGCATGGGATTATATAATGTTTTTATTAAATATATCGATAAAAAATTATTTTGAATTGATATTGTATTCAATTTCTAAATAAGAAAATGGGCATTCTTTTTAGTCAATCATTAGAAAGACAAAAAAGATTAAATTCACAAACTTAAATTTGCACTAAGATTTTAATGTTTCAATATTTTGCTACTTTAAACGAACTATTTTGTTCGTTACAAAAATTTTATATCGCCAACGTTATTATATTCAGAGTAAATTAGAATTTTGTTTGTGTTTTTAGAATAATTTCCGGGATAACGTACCATTTATCACGATCATTCAGGGAAGTTTAGTCTTAATATTATTCGCTGAAATCTAATTAAATGAAAACATCAGCAATTGTCAGTCAAAATTGATGACTTTTAAAATTTCAGGAAAAATTTCAGCTTTGTTTTTAGACTGATTTTCCGTCTGATAAATTCCTCATATAATAAATTCTATTCTAATTGAACTGAGAATTTGAAGTTAAATAAAGAAATTTTCTATATAATTAAAAAAAAAAATCTATGCTTGTTATAAATGAAAAATAAAATCCACTTAAAAAAACAATCTATAACAAGCGTTTTGTTTTTCAAGAAAGTTTCTTCTATTTTTCTGTCCCAGGAATTTCCGTTTACATGTTGTTTTGTACTGTTTTGGTTATTATAAATATTAATTTTGATGTAAAAATATTTGATTATCGTATTTCAAAAATATAATATAAAAATTAATAATTTTTAGTTAATAATAAAAAAAAAAGATGTATACATGAAATTTGTTTCGAGTCATAAATTAATAATAAAATTGGAATATTATATGAAATCGAATAGAAGATTTTAGCCGAAAATATTTCAATAATGCCAAATATATAATAAAACTGTTTTTCGTCTTAAATCAAAATATATTATTCTATTGCAAAATATTTCATTAAAACAGTTATAATCTGTCCCCCACCTCCCTAGAATCATCTAGTTTAAAGAAAGCGAACATGCAAGTCTTAATAAATGCTGTTCATTATTATACGTTCTGAAAATCATTTAAATCATGCACCATATAATTATACTTAAAACGAATATTAATTTTTCATCATTCTTTTTCAAAAAACAGTCTTTCACTCATCCTTTTATTATAATTGCGATTGATTATCCTGCTTAATGTGTAGTTGAAGGTGATAATTTTAAAATTCTCCCTGCATGGTTGCAAACATAATCATAAATCGTTCGAAATATATAATTTTCTTTTTATTTCCCATCAGAAATCTTTGTTGAAATGTTTGTCGCTTTTCCTTTCCTGACTTCGTTAATTGTTATTACTATTTAAAATATAATAGTTTTAGTTTTGTAATAAACTTAATTGTAGTACTATTATAGTTTAAATTGCAATTATATTTTTTTGTAAAAAATTAATCCATTGCACGTTGGAATAATAATTATTGAGAAAAAAATCGAATATAAATTTTTAATTTTGATTTTCCTAGTAATCCCCCCTTCCTTCTCCCATTTTTTAAAAAAGCATATGATTAGTACATATATTACAATATCTTCTATCTTGTGAAGATGTTGACTCTATTACGATAATTCTTTTCATCAGAATAGTAGAAACAAGTTAAGCGTTTTGTTTTGTGTGCAAAAAGAATTTCAGTACTTTATTTTAGCATTTTTCTTTTATATAAATTTAAAGAGTTGATAAATCATCATGCATTTTTGCGTTAATTTATTCCATTTCTCTTCTAATTTTTTCCAATTAACTTATTTGGGAAAATTTCGGAACTGAAATATAAATAGGGCATTCCTGTACTCACTGACAAATAATTCAAATAAACTTTTCTTTTTTTTCCCCCTATAGAACTTATGACCGAACTCACTTTCTCAATCCGAAAAACAGTACAGCAAAATGCAGACGCATATACAAATCGATAGTTTAGTAGAATAAAAGAATTGTTTGTGAGAAAATTCTGAGAATCAAATCGCTAAAGTATTGTTACCCAGCTGAATCTAACGATTGGCAATTCGTGGGGCTCAATCGCAAATTATTTGTGTTCAGAAAAATTATTTTGCTCACGAGATCCTTAAAGGAATTTAACACGTGTATCTTAATTAATGTTTTGAGGAACTCATGAAAGCCTAGGAACAAATCAAAATTAAATTGATTAAGATCCGGAGACAGTATCCTCAAGATGACAATACAAGATCCTCCTCATAAACCACATTGCTGAAAAAATTATTTTTGTGACTAGATCCTTTAAAGAGTTTAACCCGTGTATCTTGTGTTTGGAGGAGCTTCTGAAAAACGTATGGATCCCTCAAAATTATCTTGATTAAGATCTGGAAACATTAGAGGGTAAACTGCACAGCATTCAGAGTAAATCGCATGTGGGTTCTCTCGTAAATTTTTTTGTGTGTGCAGCAAAAATTATTTTTGTGACTAGATCCTTAAAAAGAGTTTAACAGTGTTTCTTAACTAATGTTTTGAAGAGCTTCTGAATGCCTAGGGACAACTCAAAAATAAGCTTGATTAAGATTCGGAGACAGTAGAAGTTAAACCACACACCATCCAGAGTAAATCGCACGGAATTTTTTTTTTTTTTCCATTTCAGTAGTAAATTTGCTGGTAGCTGTACAGGCATGAACCACATGTTCTTTCACATGACGATGGCAGAAAGCACTTGCTGCATAAAACATACATGCTGTACTAATCAGACGGCAAAAAGAAAAGAAAGATACTATCATATGGTCAGCAATAATATCTACCCATATGGTGACGAAAATGGGCAAACATTCTCCTTTGCAATTTATAGTGACGTGGATTTTTTCATGATTGCGGATTTGGTAAACTAGGCCTTATCACTGAATAAACTAAAGCGAGAAATAGTAAATCAGCAGTATTTATTTGAAGAACCTGCATTACTAATTCCACACCGCATTAGATAATCCTCATTAAAAATATGCATGTTTTGCGCGTGAAAGGAATGCATTCTTCCTTAGCCAAAACTTTCCATACAGAAGCCTTACTAATATTACTCGGAATGGCGTTCAGTCTTTTTTTTTTCATTTTACTATTTTTCTATTTGTTTCAGTGGATTGTGACCCTGATTTTTATTGCAAAAGTTTTTTTTACCTTGGATTCGTTCTATTACCCCTTTTATTTTGTCAGTAGAAATTAATCATACCCTATGTATGTTTTAAGACAGTGTAAATACAAGCCAGTTCCGACCTTTATACAACAAAAACTGCTTATATTTCACAACGATTCCTTCAAAAATTAAAGATGCTACCTTGCAATTACAAACATTCAACATTTTTTTATACGGATATGCATTTTTAGGGACTAATTAATTTTTAATTCAATGTCGATTTATTAATTAAAGACATTTCGAGAGAATAAATTTGCTAAATAGATTGGTGTCAAACGATAGAGGTTTGAATTGCTATCTATTTTCAAAGTGAAAAAGGAAAAGCACAAATATTTAATTGTGCATTATAACATCCTTTTATGAAAACAACTATATCGGAATATAAACTTCTACCGTTTTAAAAGTTATATTTTTGTTTAAAATTATTTTGTATCATGCTTTTAAGTAACACCTGTTATGCATTAAAAACTTCGATTTGCCTTTAGAGTTTTCTTTTCGTTCAATACCTACAATATAGTTAGTTTTTAAGAAATATCTACAGCCTATTTGTAAAATTGCGGCCATATTGTTTGAATTCGGGCATGTGCGAGTTCTTGTCCTGGAAGATCATTCAAAAGGCCGCACGGTAAGAGAAGTGACATGGGAAAATTTCGCGTTATTGTTGCTGTTTAATTTTTGTATAATATTTTATATTTATTAACTATTAAAGAGGAAATGCTGGTTTAATACAGTTACTTATTTTATTAAAAATAGAAGTCTTTTCTAAAAGAAAAGGATAAAAGTTCCTCTGAAATGCTGAATGTAAGCAACACGTATTGTTAATCATTTATTTGTACTAGGAAATTTGTCGAAAAGTAGTTTTCGTGTTTATAATCATTAGCATTGCCTGGCTAAATGTTACGTCGTCCGCTTACAATAGATAATGGCATACAAATTTTTGTTACTCATACGAATCCTGTTACACATTCAAAGCAACATAATCCTGGAACTAGCTAGTTGGTCTTTAAGCACGGTCTGCTGCCCATCCAGAAATTGAATCTTTTTTGGGTTGTTGGCAATATTTTGGCGTAAGTTCCGATATCAGTTATTGATTCTATAGTTGGTTTTTGATATAAACTAATTTGAGTTATCGAATGAGATAATTTTATTCATTCCTAGCTAATGATTCAGGGAAGACAATTCCTTTTTATTAAAATTGTTATTCAGATGTCAGATGCCTTTTGAAAAACGTTAGCATTTTTTTTTTAAATCTATTATTATTATGAACTCTTAACCTTTTTTGTAATTTCCATTTGATAAGAATATGCTCATAATTTTATTGACATCTTCATTTGAAATCAGTTAATTATTTACTGAAAAATTTGTTAAGTTTGTTAAATACATATGTAAGCAATGGCAATTATTTTTTAAAACTAGATTTGAAAATTCACATTTATACAGATATTTTATGATAACAGCTGTATAATCAGTAGTTCCAATAAATTTTGTTTTAAAATTTGCAAGATAATACTAAAAATATCAAATGATCTCTTTATTGATACGAAAAATAACACAGCACAGGTTCGAATCCTGGCGATGACATGTTTTTTTTGTTCGGAATTATGTCAGTGGTTCGGAATCCACGTTAAACTGTGGGTCCCGGTCTAATTAGCCTAAAGTGTGCACAAAATGACCGAAGAGCGACAAAACCAAAACCAATCAACCCGAGCATCAGAATGCCACCTTTGTTTTCAAATTAAATACTAACAGGCAGAATCTTAAAACGAAACACGTAATTTATTCACGAGGAAATAAATACAGAATGATAAACTTTAGGAAAAATTAGACACTTACATACAAAATAAATAAATGTCACCTTTTCAATCAATGTCTGCCATTAAAAATCGATGAATCAATTGGGAAAAATTTTTGAGAAATGCAATTATCTAAAACTTTCACAAAAATTTAGTTTAATAATACAAT
Source organism: Caerostris extrusa (assembly GCA_021605095.1). Lineage (NCBI taxonomy): Eukaryota > Metazoa > Arthropoda > Arachnida > Araneae > Araneidae > Caerostris > Caerostris extrusa. The sequence goes on along the minus strand of BPLR01021303.1, from coordinate 110,497 downwards.
TTATTTAACATTATTTTTATGGAACAATGGTATTAAATGTAATTTTCAAAAACAGCGCATTAAAATTGTTGTGCATTTGAATATTTGTGTTCCAAATTTGCCTTTTATGGTTGACCTTGTGCCTTGATTTTGAAAAACGTGCCTTCTTCAGTGCGATATTGAACCTCTGACATAAAAACGTCATCATAGAACATACGAGTTTCCTACAAGCACGCAATTGCTGAAATTTTCCACAGGAAGAAGGGGAAGATGCGGATACATGCCACCACAAGGAAATATATATTTTTAATATTAGAATTAAAACTGAACAGCTAAAAATAAACCACTACAACTAATAGAAACATTTTGCAACATAAAATTTATGTATAGTATAATACCAGTGTTGCTTTTTGACTATATTATAATTTAAAATTATTTTAAAGTATGTGTATAATGTGTGAATGATAGTGACATAAATTTGATAGATTGTCATATTTTTTTTTTATATCTATTTTATTTTCCGTTGCAAACTTTTCCTTTGAGTGTAGGGTTTTTAAAAAGCATTTGTAACAAAAAGAAGTTTTTTTTTTTAAGTATAGTTTCGTTTATTAAATGTGATTATTTTGAAAATGTTTTTTATTTTTTTTATTCTTAATTGTAAAAAGCTCTTTTTCTCGTTTTAATATTTTTATTTATTTAAAACTAACTGTAAGAGTAGTTTAATATTTTAATACACCAAAAAAAAAAAAAAATTTTTTATTATCTTGGAAATAGATTCTTTGACTTTGATTCATAATCTTAGTCCATTTCTGACATATTTCTCATTGCGAAACACCGATCTATGAAAACATTGTAAGACACCAACACATGCTGGTTGTTGCTATTTCTTGGCAGGTTGTTTATGTCTTCTCATTAAAAGTTTTATTAGGTTTAAAACAATAATAAAAACTTCCTTTTAGAATGAGAATCAAGACGATTACTAAAATGCTTATAAAATATATTTTCTATGTATTTTTTTTTAAATTTCAATGGCAAGGCAATACAAAAAGGAGGGGGGTACAAAATTAAGAAGAAAATGCACACAAAAAAGTTCAACGAAGTTAACCGATGTCATTGCCTTCAGAGTTCTCTAGCTTGCCAGTATCTCGCCGTCTCGGATTCACCATGAAGAGCCAAGCAGCGATGGTAATGAGATTCATTAGTAATGCCAAATCAAACAAAGAATGCAGTTTGGTTCGTCAAAAATCCCAGTGTGATGTATATGTTCATTAGATCAGTTCTTTTATTGAGACAAGTCACCAGCATTTCATTGCAATACATGCAGGCCAACCGGACTACGGTTAGAATAATAGCGTGAGTTCATGCCAAAAACTGTATACCACTTAGCCGTATAGAACGTTTCCCTAGGTGCACCACTAGGAGGTAGGTCTACATTGCACCCCCCTGGCTTGAGTTGCCACATGCTTCATATAAGACATTTTTAAATATATATACGTTAAATTTTTGTATTCTGTTTTGCAATTTCGCATTTCATTTCAATCCCATGCAATTTACATACATTGCGATTCTTAATAATAACATCTTTTAAGCTTCTTGTTATAGATTCGAAGTTATTTTTAGTAAATTATGTGTCTATTTTTTTCGAAATTCTTGAACAATTTTTTACTGCTGTTTTGAAGAAATGTTATGTTTCCGAAATCCAACAAATATGTTCTGTTGATTCAAATCTGCTAAATTAGGAGGCAATTTAATGACTTCTTTGCAACTATAACTAACAGCAATGGAGCATTCAAGACAATATGTTTACGATTTTTTCAATCTTAATCTCTCTGTAGATAAAAATTTTGGACAATTTAAATTTTCATTTATGGTGCCAATATACATTTAGTAATCCATGGTACTATCAATTAATTTAAAATTACCTACTTCAACCCATGATATGAAGCACTGTAACTCAATTCTTCCATCGTGATGTTTAACAAATGGATAGGGATTAAATTCACAATCACTATCAATTGTAATTATAGAGCAGCAGTATGAAAAGCAGTTTCCAAAAACGACGCTTTAAAATTATTACGTGTGTGTACGTGACCGAAGTAAAATATCATTTATGATTCTAAAAATCTTGTTTTGATGTTTTATATATATTTTTTTTTTTTTTTTCGTCTGCGCTCTTATTGTTTAAACGAATCATTTCTCAAATTTATTTCTGTTTGTCGAGTTTATAATAAATAAATAAAAAAAAAAAAAATAAGGCCTCCCATTTCTCCTGAAACCTTGAATTTACTGTTGCTTAATTTTCTTCGGTTGCGTGCCGAGTTGTCATTCCTTTATGTTGAGCGAAGCGTTAAATTCATTTTAAGGGAAAAACATTTTTTTTTTTTTTTTATGTACAAAAATGTGCCTATTGTTTACCTTTTAAATCCGTATGTTTAAGGATATTTTTATTGAACAATTATAACAAATTTTTGAAAAGTAAAGATATACTTAACTAAGTTTTAATTCAATTTTATTCAATTATAATAGCTAGTAAATTATTAGGAAGCAACGGTTTTATTCTTTTCATTCTTTGAGGTATAATAAAATTCACAGTTCGATGTTCGTGTTTATGTACTGTCCATTCCAAAATATCACTTTGCATTTTCTTTATTTTGTTCAAGCAGTAACAATACGTCAACAGATGCACACAAAAAAAAAGAAATGCAGACACAAAACCTCCATATTTTCAATACGATTCTTAAGTCCGTTTATACTGATTGCAATACTTGTTTCTGCCGAATTCTGTTTCAATGTTATGAACTTGCCATCGGATAGGGAAAATACGCGTTACGGTTTCCCTTTTTGTAGGGATTATAAGAACCCGTGGCTTGCGTTGCCACTTCCTCGCATAAAAATTGAAAATAATTTTAAGTAGCATTAATGTATATTTATTATGTTTTTATTTTTCATATTTGTATCATAATATTCATTTATGAAAATGTTTTGGCTACGTTATGCAATTGCTAATTTTTTACATGCAGTTGGATTGATGTTTTGCTGAAGTTTATCATTTATTGTTTGAAATAACACATTTTTAATATTCCTGTAGAAAAGGAATCGTTGAATATTTGGAATATTACAACAATTGGAAATAATCCTAACATGCCGATAATAATTACAATTGTCCAAGATTTGAAAAGCACTGAGGTCTAACATGTTTCCTTTCGTTTCGTACACGGCTGTCCATTTTAAACCGGTGAACCTTATAAATGATAAATTTAGACGCATAGCTTTACGTTTAAATATATTAGCATATCCTCGGTCTATAGATTTCTTAAGGAATCTATCTTGCGGAACGGAATTCAAATACTTCTTTTTTTCTTCCTTTTTTTACACGATTCGGTTAACAGTTAAAGAAGAGAGAGAAGCAAAAAACATCAACTTAAAAAAATTGACACTAAATTAAAAACATTCCTAATTAATTAATTAATTTTCAGCATGCATGATAGTGTATTTTGTTTATTTGCATTAGTAAAAAGGGCTTATTAAAATGTGATTTAAAAAAAGAAAAATATTTAAATTTTACTTAATTTGCTAGTTTTAGTTACTATCATAATGGTTTAAACCAGGGATGGCCAACCCGCGGGCCACATGCGGCACACCTTGAACATTTTTCCGGCCTGTGAGATTTATCACACTTTCACAAAATGTATTTATTTTATATGGCCAAAGTAGTGAAAACCAATGTATTAAAAATATATTACTTGTGCATCCATATGATCCAATTTGACAAATCTGCCACAAAAGTTGTTAGCGCTTTTGGATCAACTTACAACTGCGAATCGTTTTTTTTCGAAAATGAAATTGGCCGAACACAAAACGCTCTCAAATATAACGGGCGCTAATTTGCAACACCCATTACGATGTGCAAATACCCAAATTGAGATCGATTTGTAAAAGCTAAGTGAAAGAATGGCTAAACAAATATCGCACTAGTAAAATAAATATTTTTTTAATGATTTCATGTATATTTATATATTTCATTTTTAGTGTTATATATTTCTTTACAATGTGCGTTTAGTATCATTATTATTATATATGTTTAAATGTAAGAATAATAGTAAACACAAAAATAATAACTCATTATGTTTCAATTTTTCACTCCAAAAACGTCTGTAGTGGTTCTAAATTTAATATGGAAATATATAATTTTATATGCGGCCCGCTGAGTTATGGTGCATTTCCAAAGTGGCCCGCAAGATCATTTGGCCACCCCTGGTTTAAATCATTGGAAGAGATGTGTACGACGTTATCGTATTCATTCCTAAAGCATGTTTATGTGATAACTTTTACTAAGTGTCGATAGATAGCCGTATCTTATTTTTCTGCGTCTTGTCGTGTGTGATAATTTTATTTGGAAAGAGGTAATCGATTCTTTTTCTCAATATAATCAATCTCATTTACTTGTGACTCATATTGCAGAATTTTCTACTTTGAATGCAATTTTCCTTTCCTTTACTTTGTCTTGTGCGTGTGTATTTGTCCTACATACCTAAACATGCAAGTAAACACCAATTGAGCTAACCCATAGCAACGATTGGTTCACAAAACCTGGTCAAATCAATGCTTACGATTATGCACGATTCCATAGACGCAATTCCGTCCATTTGATGGGTGAATCAATGCCAAATAGTTGGCGAGTTTGGCGTCGTGAAACTTCCAATTATTAATGCTTTTATAAATGCCAACGCTACATCGAAATATCTGGTATGTATTTATTAACATTTAATACCAGAATCTTCTATTGAATGCTGTTGTATAAATTGCGAATAAAATAATCCACTGTGGTTTCAGTTTGTAATTATACATGAAAGTGTAATTTATTATGAAATATTCCTAGCGGAATTGAACGCGTTCAATGCTTTTGGGAATTCAACAAATTCGAGTGCGATCATGAACGGTTTTAAAATTAGCGTTAATATACCGTACTGAATTTAGAATATATTTGGATATTAATCGTTCCAATTTGAAATTCATTTAATGATTTGTGTAATGTTGTGTAAAATGGTGGACATATGCGTAGAATAATGATATCCACTATCAGTACAAAGTAGTTCTGCTTTTTTCAGTTCTTAACGAATATTTTGTAGCGGTCTGGCCTTTGGTACCACAGGCTTCAGGTTAGAATCCTGTCGATGACATGGATGTTTGTTAGTGGTTCGAATCCATGTTAAACTGTAGGTCCCGGTTTAATTAGCCCAAAGTGTGCACATAATGACGCTAAGCGACAAAACCAAAATCAAAACCAAATTTAACGAATATTTCACTTTAATAATTGGAAATAATGTAGTTAAATCAAAAGAAATTTAAGTTTTTTTGAAATCATGAAGCAAAAATGTTAAAAAATATGAAAATATTAAAATAGTGTAAATATGATTTATTTCACATTTTTAGAGGCTATGTTGAATTGATTTGCGTATGGTATTTAAAAGTAAGTCAAAGAAAGTCTTAAAGTCAATTTATTTTCTAAAAATATTGCGATAATAGTTTTATTCAATCATGAAAATAATGTAAAAAAAAATGTGAAGCAAAAATTATCTGTTATTTCAAATGCTAAACTACTAAAATACTAAAAATTACTAAATGATAGAAAAAAAGTCTTTACTTTTTTTGAAGGCATATATGATTTTAATATTTGAAAGAGAACCTTTAAAGCTTTTATTATTACTTTAAGCTTTATTTGTGCCATTCTAATGCCATCAGGGATATGAAACTATTTTAATATTCCTCATGTTGTTTTAACCATTTACGGATCATACCTTTAAATCTGTCGTCTTTATTCTGTAGCATATTGGTTCTGCAGGCATAGTCAGCGTTGAAAAATATATTTAAATCCAAGCTTGTTGACTTGAACTTCTTTACCCTGTATTTTTAGTTCGCCTACCTTGATATTTTTTTTTTTACCACTTTTGTTACATTGTACTTCCCAGACAAAACGGTACCTCTGACCGAGTCCCTGACAAAGCTTTTCGGCCTTGACCTCAGCTCATTCAAAACTTGTTCTTTCTGAAATCTGAAGATGCCGAGCTAAGTGTTTTCATCTACTAGTCCACTGTGGTTACCAGCGCCCGAGAGTCGTCTTCCGTACAATCAACCTTTCTGCAATTTACAATGGGTCTGTGTCAAACAAGTTATTTCTCAATGTATGACAGCGCCCTTTTCATTATTTATATTTTCAATCTTTCTTAATACTTTACGTTGAAAAAATATACAACTATCGGAGAAAACAAAATTATTAACAAAAATATCATAAGTAAACGAATATCTCCTGAATTAGGGCTATTACATTTTGGCAGGTAAATTTTGATATGAATGTTTGTCTAATATCGTTTCAGCAGAAGCAATTTCAATCATAATATTTTAAGCAAAAGAATGTATTCTTCTGCTTGAAATACAAGCAGCTATAACATGTAACGTAACGATAACCTTGTTGTAACATATTTAGTGGGATTGTTAAAATTGCAATTAGTCTTTCAAATGTGTCTTAAACATGCTATTTTGGTGTAGATATGGTGATCTTGGAGGTCATTGCATAATTAGAATTATTGATATTTAAACTGCCATAAACTTGTTCGTATTTAATCAATCATGAATATAGTGTTTGTATCTATCTGAAACAATAAGATATAAAATTTTTTTCTGAACTTTGTTACACAACTTTAAAAGAAAAAAAAAAAAATTAGTATAAGTTTTTATTGCCAATCTTAACTGTAATTATGTGATTTTCTATTCCTGCCAATATTAACTGTTACTTATGTCTTGATATCCACCATATTTATTTTCTAGTATCGAATACCCAGGTTTCTTCTTTATCAAAATTCTAAAAACACCGTTTGTGAATATTTAAATTTTCTTATATATTCAAAAGTAACAAGCTATCTTGTTGGTGAGTTATCCGTACGATGTTAAGAAAGTGGTCATCCACCTCTGAAATAAGAGTCCGAATTCAAGTCTCCTAGACATGATTTAATCTCTTTCGAATGGATACTGCAATAACATTAAACTCTCTTGCGACATTGGATTGTTTTGCAACATTCTTTCAAGCCGTTAAACTCATTATTCATACAGATGGTTTTTTGTAATGACAATTTTTAATTTGTATAATACTTAAAAATTTATTTAGGTTGAGATTTAATGAGCAAGTAATAATTAAGAATTATATTTGTTGTGCAAATTTTTAGTTTTGAACTGGTATGAATATTTTTTTAATCGTTCCTCATTTTTTGAGCAGTAATATATTTGATTTGTACACAATAATGATAGCATATTAATTGCCTTAAAATTTGCAAATTCTGAAATATTCAGAAATTAGTAAATTGTTTTTTTTTTCTGCATAAAGCTGTAGTTTTTTTCTTCTTAATCTATTTAAGTATTTTATTAAACGATTTAAATGAATTTGTATATACTTTATTGTTTCAGAAAATTATGATTTTCTAAAATTTTCGTTTTTGCGATTTTTGTACTGTCGGCTGACTTCTGTAGTATTTTGCTTTATCTATTTACTTTCCTACTCTTTGTTTGATAATATATTTTCTCACACAAATAAAGAATTTACCTTCTTTTTAAAAAAAAATTCTATTCTGTTTTTATTAATTTTTCATTTGACTTAAATCCAGAAAGTTACACCTCATTTTTTTAAAAACAAAAAATGAATATAATTATGAAATTTACTTTTTGCGCTTTTGGAATATCGCGATCAAGTATTTTTATACTTCAGAATTATTAAAAATAACGGTTAGTAAAGATATTTTTAAATATAAAAATATATATATGTTATATTTAAAAAAATTAAAGGTTCAAATTTTTAAATTTTTTTTATAATATATTAAATTTTAAATATAAAATTAACTACTTCGGCATGTAATCGAAAAAGAATATCCTTTAAACATCTCTATGTTAAGAAGAAGATACTTGTATCTTATCTTATTTTTATAGCGTATAAAAATAAGAGCGTAACTCATTAAATACGAAATGTGTGTGCGAATCCATATTCTGCTTTTAATCGAACACTGAGTGACTAAGTACTGTATTTGAGATTAAAAAAATAGATATAAAAGATCTGATCTTAATATCACACTAAAGTTATTCTTGAATGGAAGCAATTTCCGGAATAACGCATCAATCGTCAGAACTTCAGTGTCAGCATGACTCATTGAAAAGCTTGATTAAACGACAGCCACGAAGATTGGTGAATGTAGCAAGTCAGCAGGGTAGCTTTGCAGTTTATTTAAAGTGATTTTATACCTTAATGATTTTTTTCCGTTTTATAGTTAACCAAATAAAAAAAAAAAAGTACTTGGATTTTTATGGAATACGGAAGCTAAAACCTTGTTGCTGTATGATAGTGCAATGGATACATTAAACATTTTTATTTCACTGTAATTTTAGTCTTTTTATGTATGTAATTTTTCTTTTCTTAATTCATAAATATCCTTAACATTTAATGGTATAGTATATTAAATTATTAATAGTATATTATAATAAATTTAACATTGTATTATATGTTTTTATGCTGTCATCTCTTAAATAATGTCAAATGTAAACGTACATTAAAATTAATTAATTTAAATTTAAGGATATATTAAATTTAAGGGGTAATTTAAATTAAGGACAATGCGGATTTGAACATTTTTCTTTTCTTGATTCATAAATATCCCTAACATTTAATAGTATACTATGTTAAATTATTAACAGTATATTATTGAATTACTATATTGTATATTATATGTTTTTATACTCTTAAATAATGTTAAATGCAAATATGTATTAAAATTAATTTAAATTTAAGGGGTAATATAAATTTGAGATTGACATGACTAAATTTTACGTGACTTTAAAGACTTGAACATATTTCTTTTTTTAATTCATAAATATACTTAACATTTAACAGTATATTATATTAAGTTATTTATCCGCATGACAATAAAGACTTGGAACACAAAATTTTATTTTCTTCATTTTAAATTAAAATTGAATTTTAATTGCGCTTCAATCTCATTTCACCATTGGAAATTCCTTTCCATCAAACGCGTGCTACAGTCAGCGATACCATTGATAAAACGTCTAACAGTATCTCGAGTCGCCGACATCGGAGCTGCATCTCCTTAGCATCCTTCAAACCGGAACAATTGATCGCACTCTCAGCTATGTCCAGACATTATTGCACACAATGGCAGCGTTATTAATTTCTAATTCAACCCTCCCTTCCTTCCTCCGCTGTCACCGTTACTACAGCCAGTCATAAATTGGTTCCTTCTCAAAGCGATGCTCTGTGTCTATTCAATTGTGGATTATTATTATATTATAAAAAAAAAAAAAAAAAAGAAGAAGAAAAGATAAGAAAGAAAAAACAGGCGTGGTTGTGAAGTTGGCATTGTCGAATCCCCCTTGCATCGAAAGATGCCATTGTTGCTGCGTTCCTCATGGAGACTTGAATTCGTGCCTGAGCGATGAGTTGAACGGTGCATGCTCCACTGAATCTTCATTAGAATTTCTTTTTTATTATTTATTTTATTGTGCGGGGTTCCCTTTTTTTTATTTTTTTATTTCTTTCTCTCTCTTTTTATTTTCTTTTATTTTTTTATGTTCCATCGTGTTGCTGAGACGCCGAGTTCAGGTCATTTAGGTCATGGACACGCGTGGGCCCCATTCTCTGCCGTTTGGGGTTTTGCTCTCTCGTGTGTTTTTTGACGTCTGACATCGTCGAGTAAGATCTTTACTCTTATGACGTCTGAGTGAGAAGTTTTGTTTAGTTCTTGACGGAAACCAGTTATGTTTCTGTTTACTTTAATAATGAGATGGTGTTTTTTAAGGAAATTTATCTCTTAATGTGGATTATATCTTGTTTCATCCATGTTTTTAGCAGATTAAATAGTGTACTTATTTTTTTTTTTTTACTTAAAACATTTAGTGTTTTTATCTAACCAAAATTTTTAGTTTGGTATTTGTAAATATTGGCATTTCTGTTAATTTGTTAAGTTCTCGTATTTTGTAGCTTTATGCACGATTGAAATTTATTTGTGCTGTCAAAACAAAAAGTTATAGTAAACACACACACACACATATATATGTATGGTATATTTGTAATAAATATATATACTAACAGAACCCGACATACGCTTTAAAAAAAAAAAAAATGCATTGTAGAAAATTACATATTGCGAATATATTCTCTATGTTCCAATATATGTGGACAATTTTCATATGTAAGATGAAATGCTGCAGCACCGTCTGGTGCCAAGTAACAATAAAGTGGGTAACACGACTATATTTTTCATATTCGAATACATATTATTACCAATTTTCAAAGCGATTGGTGGAACGGTTTAAAAGCTGATATATTGTAGCACTATCTTGTGCCAACAAAGGCCCTAGCATGAAAACATTGTGAATCTAAACAATCCAGGGACCCACTCAAGCACACACACACACACAAAAATTTCATCAAAATCGGTCAAGTCGTTTATGAGGAGTTCAGTGACAAACACATGTGCAGATAAATTATATATATAAAACGGTGTATCTTCTTAAAAACTGTGATTAACATTAAAAAAAAATTAAATACAGCGAGTTCATTAAATTATTTTCTTATTATAATATATGAAAGAATTGTGATTCAATGTATGTCAAGAAGTTAAATATAAATTCCCTTCTTTTCATTAACATATTGAATTCGTACTGCTGTTAAATGAGATAAAGCTGTTATCGATAGTTGTAAATATTAATTTATTTTGTGTAAAAGAGAGAGAGAAGAGAGAAAAGATAACTTTGTAACTGCATTTAATAAATAATTCCATTCAGGAATGTGTAGTAGACAAAACAATTTCAAATAATTTCAAGTGTACAATCTTGTTAGATTCAGTTTTTTTTCTTTTCAGTTTCAGTTTAAAATTTATTTAATTGAATTTAAGATGGAGTCACTTGTTCCTTATCAGCAACGGTAACTAATTACATTCACTCAGCTGTACAATAAATAATTAAAGTTTATAAATTGCTCATGATTACTCAAACCTGATAAAAGGAATTGGTATTTTGAGATTAAACAATTTGTAATGTTTGATGTTTATGCTTATTGACTTTTAACGGATTGCAAAATTAAAAATCGTTATATTTAAATTTTCTTGGATCAGTTGTAAACTGTGTATAAAACATTAAATGAACGTTTTTATTTTTTAATGATTAGAAAATTTTATAGAAGCATATTAAGCAGTGCTTTACAAATATTGTAAATACACCTTATTGGTGATAACCTTTTGAATGAATTTTTAATGTGTCGCCTTATTTTTTTATTTACAGGCATTTTCACTTATACAAAAACTAAGTGAAACAGAAGTTAATGCAATATTTTATCTAATTAAACTACATATTAATAAAGTGTTTTCCAACTTTTACATCTAAAAATTTGGTAATTTCTTTTCAAATGCTGTTACGGCTGAATAATTTAATTCATTTGATAATAATATATATCACAATAAAAATAGTATAATAATGATTCATACATTATTTCTAGTTTACGGAATAACATTATTATTTCTTATTTCGTATGATTAAAGGACATGTATAAAAATATTGTTTCTTTTATATGATTAAATAACATATATAAAAATTTTATGATTATATAAATTTTTTTTATCAAATAGAGTAATTTTAATAAATATCGCATATTTCGATAAACGCATTCTCTGCTTCTTATTCATGGATATATCGCCGCTTCATGACGTTTTTGATTTGAAGGTTTACTGTAATGAATTTTAGGATATTCAGTCTATTTTTTTAAAATTAGATTTCATAAAAATATATCATAATAACTAGTAAAACTATATTGTATGTTTAATTGTTGTATTGCATTGTATTACTAATGCATATTGTACTCAGTGATTCTGAATAGGAGAAAGCCAGGAATAAGATAGGTCAGGTAAAAAAAATTTTTCGCAGCTTTTATAGCTATTCTGTACCAGCAATATAAACAATTTCGAAAATAAAACAACTCGTTTCGTTTCAATAAAACAAATACTCATTTCATTTAAAATAATTTTTTTTTAATAAACAATAAAAGCAATATATGGCGATTTATCACTTGTGTTCAGCTAATGGAAAAGTAGCGATGTTTTTTTTATGAGGTTAGTAGATCCGTATATAAGCCGACCCCTGTAATTTAGCTTTCGAAAAATTACTTATAATGAAAATATATGAAATGTGGTTTTTTTTTTTTTTTAAGGTAACAAATATGTAATTTTTATATATAAAAAAAAAATGAACTTTTTAGAACTATTCTTTCGCATATTAGTAATTTCCATATTTTATCTTCTTGTTGTGTCTAGTTAAAATAACTGCGATGAAATTCTTCTGAACCTGTTTGCATATCCTTATGTAGATCCTGTTAGCGTGACTCTAAGATTGTTATTATGTTTTTCTCCCGTGTATGAGGAAATTTGAATTAATGGGCAATTCTCTAGGTATTGACATTTAAAATTTTAAATGAATGATTAGAATTTTTGTTGAAAATGTAAGATTAGACAGGATTTTTTTCACACTTTCTGTAGCCATCCTGAACCAGCAATATGAACAATTTTTAAACTAAACAACTCATTTCCATAAAACGAATAATTCATTTCATTTAAAATAATTTTTTAAATATAAAAACGTGCAATATTTGGCGATTTATCGCTTGTGTCCATCTAACGAAAAATTACCAACGTTTTTTTTTTAGGAGATTAGTAGATCCGTATATAAGCCGACCCCCTTTAATTTAGCTTTCGAAAAATTACTTATACATGGAAATATATAGTATGTTTTTATTTTTTTTAAGGTAACTATATGTAATTCGTATATCAACAAAAAATAAATATGAACTTTTGAGAACAATTTTTCGCATATTAGTAATTTCCATATTTTGTCTGCTTGCTGTGTCTAGTTGAAATAACTGCGACGAAAATCTTCTGAACGTGCTTGCATATCCTTATGTAGATCTTGCTATCGTGATTCTGAGCTTGTTATATTTTCTACCCGTGTATGAGGAAATTTGATTTAATGGGCAATTCTAGGTATTGGCATTTAAATTTTTGATGTGAGCTCATACCCGTCTTTAAAAGATTGATAGATTTATAACAATGTCACGTTTCATGATTTAGTTTCGATATTATTAGAATATCCTGTTTCTTATTCTTCTTTAAAAATCGAACTTTACTTGGCTGTGTACCATCTTCACGTATAGCTGTCATAAAAATTAATTAATAGGAAATAGTCCTACTTTAAGATAGTATTTTAAATTAAAAAGAAATAAAGGTTAGTTTATTCTCGCAATCTTGACTTGGATGCTTGTGCTTTCTACTCAAGAAATAGTAAGCCTTTTCTCTTATGAAAAGTTCCAGTTCCATTAAAAGGCATTGGGTCACTACACCGACTTAAGAACCCAATGGCGCGTGAAATGAAGTCGTTGGATAACGGTTCCGGTGGTGGCTGTTGGCTTCTTTCCAATTAAGTCACATATCGTTACATGCAGTGTCTCGAGAAGTTAGATTAAAATGTGAGTTAAAGTAAATAACAAATTTTATGCTTACGATTATTTAGGCAACTTTAAAAAATTCGTAACCTTGTGGTATTTTCCAATTTTTGGTGGTAACGCTGAAAATGAAGTTTATTGTTAAATGGTTTTTTGTTCAGGGACAAATTACTTTTAGGCTTTCATTTACGATTTAATAATATACTTTGATATCTCATATCCAGGGTCAGGTCGTTTTAAAAACATTTAATGAATACATATATGAATATGGTAGTTATCAAGCTGCATTTTTTATTTAAGAACCTCAGTTCGAAACCGAGTTGACGAATCGAACCCAAACTGTTGTGTTCATATTGGGGGAGTGCACATTATGTAAATATGCAAAAAAAAAAAAAAAAAAAAAGTTCATTGTTAGGTTTGAGAAGTAGGGTACGAAATCTTCAGAAATTGTGGTGGTATGTGAGACGATCGTTAACCCAACGAAATAGTGGTTGCATTATAAAGTTTCATACATATTTGGGAGTTCATAAGCCAATGTTTAGAAGCGTAAAAGATCCCCTTCTGATTTGGAAAATGTATTTTTAAAAATTACACCTAAAAGTAGAGAGAGAAAGAAAAAAAAAAAAAAGAAAAGAAATTGCTTTCAAATCATTCAGAATTTTTTTGTAAATAAATTGTTTAAGGAGGTTGTAATTTTAAGTAATAAGTACTCTATTAGTTGCAGTTTTTCTTAGTGTTTTTTATGTAAATGACTTTAATTAGTTATGAGTGTTTAAAATTTGTATAAATTTTATTTTTAAATTTAATAGAGATTTAATTTAAATTTTTTTTAAATTTTCTTTTATTTTCAAAATTTTATTTTCAAAATTTGTGAATGAAGAAACAAGTTAAAATGTATGGCATAGGAAGTGTCAAAATGTGCTGTCAGTTAACTTATTTTGGTTACGGATAAAAACAGTTTCAGTGATTTTACACCTTTGAGTTATTTTTTTAAAACTAATTCTAATATTATTTATCTTTATAAAGGATTTGAAATCAGTGTGTTATAGTTATTCTAGTACACAATTGTTTTTTATTTTAACCTTTTTGTATTTCATTTCAAAGCTGCATTGTTTGTTTAGGACAATTTCACTGTTAAAAAAAAATAACTGCTGAATCTCGAACTTCATACAAAGTAAAATAAAATTATCTTGTCATCCTTGAAAAGATCATTGCTCTTTTTTTTTTTTTTCCCCCGCCTTCATTTGTTTCATAATGAGCATTCCAATTCTGGATCTCACCGTACCCAAACGACAGTCTTTTCATTTCCATGCCGTATGCGCAATGGTGGTTGAGCTTCCACGAAATAATTGTGGGTTTAATTTTCGACTGTATGTCATTGTCTTTCCACATCTGCTACCTTGTTCCGGATTAGTATTGCCCAACCATCTCTGCTCTTCAATGTGTGACCGAAGCAGATAACTTCCTCCACGTTAATGAACTCTGCTATGCTAATGCGTGATCTCTATTCCGCAGAATATTATTAAAATAGTTGTTCCTGTTTAAACTATTTCATTAACTTGTTGTGTCTAATTGCATAAAGTTACCAAACATCCTTGTTTTTTTTTTTTTTTTTAGATACCATCCATGTCCTAACCATATTTTAAAAATGTATGTTCGGCAATAGATTTAAAATCGAAGATGTAAAGCTGCTTCTCCGTTTTAAAGTAAACACCAAAGTAAATTGCTCAATTTTGGGTCTAGTGATAACGCGTGCAGTTTTAATATAGGAAGCGGCAGGCTCAAACCCACTGTTGTACTCGCTGTTTCTCAGAAACGAGTAGACTTGATGTTAAATATCATATTGTATGTGTGCATCTCGCTTTGACAACCAGGCTCCTGGCGTTGGTAAGGATGTTTGTTAGTGGTTTGGAATTCACATTAAGCTGTAGGTCCAGGTCTAATTAGATTAAAGTGTGTACAAAATGACGAGTGAAAAACCAAACTAAATGGACAATCAGGTTGCTTGCGGAAGGAAGGCTGCTGAGTTTCTTCCGTACAGCATGCAAATGTTGGATGTTTACTCTTGAAAACCATTCTCGAAAAGTAATTATAGAACCGAAAGCAATGAATCCCTCGGTTGATGGACTCTTTGTATCATACTAAATGTAAAATGGAACACGAGTATATAAGCATTACTGGAGACCGTTTAATGTTAGAATAGACCGTTAATATGTGATTTGCTAGAGACCGTTATGGAATCTTTTAACTTGCTTAAGCTATTTATCAAACTGACAATCTGATAGTTATATGTTTTTTGCCCCAGTTATAAAGATTACCTTTAAATATATACTGCAAATTGTTCAGATTGATACATGATTTATTATAAAACATTTCTTTATAAATATATTTTTTATATTTATAGTACTTTTTTGTGAAATGTGCATGTACCCAGCAGCGCTGTATTCATTATGACTTTTTTTAAAATCAAGTATGGCGAATAAAGTTACAGTCTCCTAGATTTCCAGACAGTCTGATTAAAGACTTAAGATTTTGAAAGGCTTATTAAAATTTATCTTCAAAATTACATCCTCTTTTCTTGGAGGTTGAGGTTAAGTAGGTCAAAAACCAAGATAACATTGTTTTATTTATCGGAAATGCGCTCCATTAATTAATGAACGTATTTATATTCTTTGCACCACCACAAATGATGTTGCAGTTTTACTTTGAAACATATTTGAATGTTAATAGTTTTCTTTTAAATACGGATCAATAAAACTGCTTTTACTGTCCGAAATTAATTTCCCAAATGTAGTGCTAATGGGAGCAGACAAAGGCATTTATAAAACTCAAGTATTTAATGATTCATATGAGTCAACACTAAAAAGAAAAATACCTTTAAAGAATGATTAAATGTAAAGAAATGTTTATACATTTTTTTATCGAATAAATTTGTCTTTGTGCTTCATTTTCTACCAAAACATTAATCTGCTTAAGGTAGTTAGTGGTCATCAAAGGAAGCTCCATATTGGTGCGCCTAGAAGATTTCCGGTGGCTCTGTTTTCTTTATGACTTTTTTTTTTACAAGTATAAATAATAATAAAGTTACAGACCCTTAGAATTCCAGACAGTCTGATTAAAGACTCAAAATTAACTTTATTTTTAAATTTAGATTTATTAGAAAGTTATTTAGATTTATTATTTATTAAAGAAAGATTTATTAAATTTATCTTCAAAATTGCATCGATTTTTCTTGGAGATTTACTTAAGTAGGTCAATATTCCAGAGAAATATGCGCCCAGATATAAAAATATAGTTGTTCTCTTTCTTGTCAGTTTATCCATTCAAAGACAGCTTTCAATGCAAACAACTAACCTTTACGACTGTTTTTTTTTTCTTCTTTCTTCACATAAAAAGTTACCGAAAAGTAATAATGCGCCAAAGAAAATTTCCGAGAAACTAAAAACGATAACGTACCGATTGGGTACTATGAGCGTAATGATTATGTGATTGTCAATGTTAAAAAATTTCCATTGCAACCTCTGAGACTCCGCCGACTATAAGTAGTCAGTGAAATTGATCATATGGGTATAAAACTGCGAGACGATTGTAGCGGATATATATTTCTCAGATATTTGTATATAGTGCGTCTACAATTATTTGTAGATTTTTAAATGCAGGCTTCAAAAAGTATGAGACTTAAGGAATAAAAACTGTTAATTTTTTAATTATTTATAAAATTTATTTTCAAGTAAGATATAATTATTATATTCAAAAGAAATAAAAATTTAAATTTAAAATGTATGCAAATTATCATAGCATACTTAAAAAAAAAAAAATAAACATAATAGAACTTTAATTTCTTTTACTAAATGCTGTGCTGCCGTGGTTAGCTACTTCATGATACTTAAAAGTAGTTGAAATTCGGCATTTGCTGTTTCTAATTTTTCTTAATTTCGTTTAATATTTTTCCCATTTATAACCAATCTTATATGATATAAAAACACAAGTGATAAAAAAAAAATGTTTTTTAAAGTCAATTCCTACTTTTTTTCACTATATTGCAGAAAGTCCTTTATAAATAAAGTTGAAATTTTCCTCTTACATCTGGCGCCATCTATTATTAGATACATGCAACTTAAATCTAAAAATTAATTAATTAAATTTAATGAATGAATTAATATTTGAAAAAAAACTGTATTAACATCAAGTGTCATCCACTACAAGTTTCAAAAATGTATTTGAACTTGAGTGGATGAATAAAAATAATTTATTAACGACTGAAAATTTGAACAAGATATATATAGAAGAGAGTATAAACTAATAGTAGGTTAATAATTCAAAACGGGCGTATTTAAAAATTAAAAAAATAATTTATCTTTTCTTAGGTCTTTTAGTTTTCTGATTACAGTCACTTATTCCAATCTTTTTATTCTGTGTTTTTTTCTGCACTTTTGTCTTTTTTACACACATTGTTTTTAAAATAATAAATAGCAAAATTTTGAACACGTAAACAATATAGCAATGCCAAAAACTTGTTTAAATGCTTGTATTTTTTTTCAAAGTCATTTAGACAGCTATACAAATAATACCTTAAGCATCGAAAGAGTAATTAAATTCTGTAAAACTTCTCAAAAGAATAATAAGAATATCCTTTATTTAAAGAACTGTCAAAAAGGAAAATTATTTATACGCCAGTGAATGATTCATGAGATGCATGCCAAGCGTGATTTCGGTCATCTGTTGAAATAGTTCCGTCGTGCTAATAAGTCACGATATTCACTTGGAATATGAATAATTATTTTTTTTTGTTTTTGATTCCCTATTTTTCTGTCAAGAAATGTTTTTATCCCTATAGATAAATTTCACTTAGCTAGGCTTAATATAAAATTCTTGTTAAGAGGAAAACATATGAAAAAAATTAAAATTACTTAAATATGTATATTTATTTTTTTTTTTAAAATTTAATAAGGAATTTTTCAACTTCACTGGATTTCTTCACTACCTGGACCGTCGGATTATTCTATTTACACAGATTTGCAAAACTATTAAACGAGGAATATATTTTTATTCTCTCTAAAATATGTTCCTTTTTTTTTTTTTTTTTTGGAACGTTCTATATGTTGTTGTTTATAGGGAAGAAATATTATTATTATAAGAATAGTGCGTAGGTCTATTTTATGTACTTTTGTTGTGTCTAATCCTCAGTGTCCTGCAGTGCGGGATGGACATCCCATGAGTAATCTACTCATGGATGGAGGGAAAAGGGGCAGTTTCTGTTATGATGCAGCCTGATGGCTAGCGTTCTGGCCGTTGGTACCACAGGCTTCACGTTCGAATCCTGGCGGTGGCATAGATGTATGTTAGTGGTTCAGAATCAACGTAAAACTGTAGGTGCCGGTCTAACCTAAAGTGTGCACAAAATGGCCGTAGAGCTACAAACCAAAACCAAACTGTTGTGATGGAGCACCCGTGGGTAGAAGTCAGACTTGGCCCCTTGTCTTTGAAAAAGAGGGCAGTTCCTTCCGGGAGCACTTTTAGGAGAAATCACCCCGCGTTTGCGTATCGTATGGGTGAAAACCGGAAAACTCCCACCAAGTAGTCCGACTATCGAAGCAAGATGCCGAATATCACAAACGCCTTCGAGTCACCTCATTTTTCGAAACAGTGTTTACAACAAGGCCGCCAGCGGATTGAACCTCAGTCCTAATGTTTACCACCGGTTTACGTTGCCACTTAGGCACGAATCGGGCATTTTAATGCACCAAATATTATATATACGTTATCTACATCGAATGTTTTTCTATTTCTTTTAAAAATGTCATCTGCAAGAAGATGGTTGATTATGGTCATTAATACAATAATAATGAAATTTGCTAAAACATTTCACGTATATGATATGATAATTTTCATTGATTTCATATGTATAACTTTCATTATAATGGATATCTCATTTTTATACCGATGTTCTAGCAAAATTTTATACCATGTTAAAAAAATTTTTTTAAATGAGCCATTATTGATAATATGAATGAAAAAAATTTTTTTTATTGATTTCAAGTTTTTTGCGGTATTATTCTTGCAGTCAAAATTGATTCATCTTCCTTTCATAATTTTTACTAAAATATTTTATGTTTCATAGACGAAATTAATGTCTGTCTGAAAGCTGTGTTTACAGAAAACAAAGCCAATATTTGAACATCCCTTTTCGAGTGGCAATGAAATGACGAAGTAAAAGCTCATCTTTTCGATTTCCGATTTAAAAAAAAAAAAAAATAGCGCTTCAGTTAAAAAAAATAATCATTAATTTAAAGATTATAATTATATTAAAACTACTTGAATGCATACAATTTTGTTCAAATTATAATTTCATTTGCACTTAAAAAACTGATGCTGCATTTTTCTTTCATTATTCTATTTGATTCGTATAAGTGCTATTGAAAATGTATTAATTTAATACAGATTGAATGTTTTTTCATGTGTCATGTAATTCTGAATGACTAGTATATTAAGTATGTATTGAATTCTGGTAATTGAGTAATTTTCTAGTCAGTTTCGTACATATTTCACTATTACGCATATTGGGGCTTGATGACATAGTGACTATTGCTCTGGCGCTCGGTGAGGTTTCGGGTTTGAGTCACCCCGGTGCCATGGGTGTTTGCAGTGGTTAAGAATCCATTTTAAACCGTAGGTTCCTGTCTAATATAGCTGTAGAGCGGTGGGTGTAATGCTGACAACCCTATCCAGTAAAAAGAAAATATTTCCTGTCCTCCTAGACGGCCATGGCCCACCATGGGGCTAATGCGCCACTGATGATGATGAGTTTTAATCCTTTTTATCGGATTGATGTTTACTCATTTAGTCTTATTATTGGGTGCAGCTTAACCAAATCGGGCCCTTGTATCATTAAAAAAAATATATATATATCCTAATCATTTTTAAAATTTGACTTTATATTGATTTGATTTTTGTTTTATTTGTAAATGTTCAATGTAAGATTATTTTATAAAAATCTGACATTTTTGTAAAATAATCTTACATTGAACTAATTTTTGTTTCATTTATAAAATGACCCAATGATTTCTTTTGCTATATTTATTTTAACAACAGCAATAACTTTCGTATGTAAACAATGCAGTGTCAGTCAAATGTTACATTGTTACTTATAAGAAAAATATTTGTTAAGAACTCTGTTGAAAGGATTCGGTTTAAACAATGAAATCTGCATTTTGAACGATATCTGAAATAGTGTAAAAATTCAGTGTTGCTGTAAATCTTCAGAGGTCAACATCGTTTCACTGGATCTAGAAGAAGTGTATTATAAATATGTGCTGCGAAATCCACGAGTAAACTCTTCAATGAATGTCGACCAACGCAGAACAGACCAATAACGACCATGTCAAAGGTTAGCAATTCCCATTTCTTTAAATAAGATTGTTTAATTAACCATTAATTTAATGAAAAATTGGATTTTGTGAGCATGTTAAAAGAGTATAAAAATATGCACCATCTTAAGTATTTACATTGAAGAATTCATATGTAAGACTTTTGTTTTCTTTAATTATGTACTTCATTATTAAATTTAAAAAAGTTATCTTTTGTAATTCAATTTGGATCGTTTTAAAAATAAAATAAATGTGTTGAGCATCTACATCTTCTGTTTTGAACAGCATCGCAATGAAAAATTGTAATGATACAGTATGATAAAATAATGTATACAGTACGATAGAAAAATATATTCGTTACTTTTCTAGTTATGATATGCTTCTAGAGCAACTGCAAATTGTGTAAAATACTCATACATTAACTGAGAAATATAAATGATATATCACATTCATCATAAGTATTCAATCAATCCAAACATATTAACAAAATATTTTAGGTTGTATTCATTCTGTTTGAATAAGTAACATTATCCAAACTGTAATTGCATCATCCGATAATTGTATTTCCACATCCTAATATACGACACGCAGAGAGATGTTTACTCAAATAGTGCGCTTATCGAAAGTCTGAAAACCAGGCGCATATCACAAAAGATTATTGTGTTGGAACACAATGTATTCAACTGGACAGAATGAAGAGGGAAAGATATTGTTCTCTTATCCTTCCTGTGGAATTTTTTTTTTTTTTTTTTTTTTTTTTTTTTTTTTCACTCTCACCCTTTCAGCTTCATCTCTGTGCATTTCCATTTTCCCCAACCATTTCTATTGTTATTGTGTTACTTCTTAACATCATACCATTCAAAGTGTGGAGCTAGCATTTTAGCTATTTTTTTATTTTGTCTCTAGTATCGTTCGTTTCTTCGACAAAGTTGGCATATGAGTTAAGATCTATGACCATTGCGACTTATGGCAAGATCTTCCAAGAAACTTGAAATTCCCATTTACCTAATGTTGTTACAAAGAATGATGATATAAAGTAAATAGAAAATTCTGTTTGATGCATGCCATTTTATTGGTTTGGTAATTATTTTTTATTCGATTTTTGTCGAAGCCGTACGTGTAATTAATCACATGCTAAAATTAATTATTCATTAATAAAACTGTTTCTGTATTGTATATATATCTTCTTCAATGACGCAACAACCCCATGGTGGGCCAAGTCCGTCTGCCTACTTTCAGATAGATAGGGTTTTCAGCCCTACTCCCAATGCTCTACAGTCATATTAGACTGGGACCTGTTTTAAAGTGGATTTCGAACCACTAAAAACACCCATGCCTTCGTGCGCCAGAGTAGGATTATATTTGTCATTCGCAAAATGGAAATTTAAATAAAAAATACTGGGAAACCTAGCACTATAAGAAAGAATTCAAAATAAAGCGTGTATGTAAATAACGTTATGTTGATCTGAAGTGATTTTTACCTTTCGATGCTTTTTTGCAATTGTTTTCATCGATACAATGAAAAAACTTAATTTATTTCACTTGTTCCCATCGTTTTTTCATTACCATGAGTTAAAACCTGACTCATTTGGGTGCATCTTGAAATCAAGAATTGTGCTTTTTTTTTTGAGAACTATTTTCGAGTTAGTCGTTTTCCTATTCTGTATTTATAATCTTTGGGGGGGGGGGAAATATATATCTATAAGAGTTCACCATCATAAGAGTCATTCAAGTTTACCATCATAAGAGTTTTACAGTTGATAGGTTTATGCTTGCACCTTCTTATTGTTTTAAGTTGGTTACAAACAATATAAGTTTATTTTATGCAACTGCTGAAATATTTTTGCGTGCATCTTTTATTAAAGAAAAAGGAAGTGGAATAGGAAGGATTGAAATACAAGATGAAGATCAATTGGATGTAAAAGTGGGTGTAATTTGATTGTATTGCTATTGCATAAATATCTCGAATTCCGAAATATATTTTGAAATAAATAACAAACTTTTCAAACATTTTTATTCACATGAATATTAAAATAAAAACTCAAAAGTTAATATTTTATAATTAAAAACAATTCTCAAGAATAGCTGCTCTTATGTAAAAGCAAAATATTACAAAATTTCTAATGATTGTATACGAAACAAATTCTATATTCTAGTAACTGTTTGGATTTTAAATATTTTTTGTGTGGTAATTTCTTCCATAAAAACAGAGTTAAACATAAGAAATTAATTTTTTTCTGTCTTATAATGTGTGGAAAAAAAAAAAAAAAAAAAAAAAAAAGAACATTATATAACACAAATAATTAAAATGTATTTCTTTAAACGGAACAAACGCATTTCCTGCCATAGATCTAGCGGAAATATTATATAGAAAGTGAAACGTTCATTTTCAATTGCAAGATTATACGCAAATCCTATTCCGGAACTCTGTTTTGCTTATCATTAATAATAATAATAATGTAAAAAAAAAAAAAAA
Organism: Caerostris extrusa; assembly: GCA_021605095.1. Classification (NCBI taxonomy): domain Eukaryota; kingdom Metazoa; phylum Arthropoda; class Arachnida; order Araneae; family Araneidae; genus Caerostris; species Caerostris extrusa. The sequence goes on along the minus strand of BPLR01021303.1, from coordinate 87,135 downwards.
AAAAAATGTACAATTTCATCCAAAAACATTTAAAACTAATGCATCCTATTCGCATATTTCATTTTGTTCCCTACTTTTAGTGCTCTTTATTTTTTTCATATATTTTCATAACTATGCCAGAACACAAAAGTGCAGGTCCGACAAAAGATTTCCATATGGTATTTTGAATATGCTAACAAATGTGGCCTATATATATATTTTTTTTTTTTTCAACTACTTTCTTCAAGTTATTTATTTATGAATAGACAATAGGTTAGTGTCATCATCTGCGTTGAATTTCTCGCATATTATTATTCTTGTTTATCGTCCTGGTTTACTTAAAAAACGCATTGCATAGAATACCATGTGACGATCGTGCTCTTCTGTCCGTAAATTAGGTGATTCTTTTTGAAAGGAAATCAATGAGTGACGATTAATTGTTTCCTTAATTGTGATTGACGGTGTTCCAGCATCGCACACAGGACGTTTAGTTGAGTCACCCCCCTGTCCTTGGAAAGGCGCCGATTTCCTAACGTGGCAGTATCAACGAACTTCATCCTTTTGATATGGTAATGCTGCGTTTGTGCCTTTATTTCCGTTTTTGGAACCTCTTGGTTTAAAGTGCTTTGGTGAAGTGTGTCCTGGATGGAGATAGCGCATTCAATAGAGAAAACGAAACAGGGCTAAGTGGGTTTATTTTTGGCGACTTATTCTCTAAATGCCGGTGATAAAAAAATGCTTGTAAAAAGAGGAATGTTTTATGACTTTGGTTAACTACCATTTATGTTTTTCCTCCGAGGAGTTTGGAGGGAATGACATTCACTCCAAACTAAAAATGAGATCCAGTTTTTAACTAATGATGTTTAAAAGAATCGCTGGTATCTCCGGGAAAACTAATATTGTGTGGCACAGTTTTTAAATTATAACAAAATAAAAAAAAACAAAAAAAAAACAAAACACTTTCAATTTCTTAAAATAGTTTTTATAGTTGTTTCAAGTTCTAATTAGAAGATCTATAATTGTATATTGTAATCATGTCGCGTTGGATAACTCCACCGTTTTAACGTACATTAAAAAAAAAAAAATTCAAATTATTATTTAAGAAATTTTATTTGGCTTTTTTAAATATGGACAGAAAAATATTCCAATTATTTTGATGACCTATTGTAAAATTATGAGATTAAAATTTAGCTTTTCAGCCAAGATTGGCGGTAAGCAAGGCACGAGAGTGCCAAGACAAAAGAAGACGTATAAACATAGTGCAAAATTTAGAATGTGTTTTTGTTATGTTCCTAATATTAATAATTATATTCTGGATTCATAGCTGATAAAAAAAAAAATATATATCAGCTTAGTGGCAACATGCGCCACTGAGGAGCATTAGAGCTGAGGGTTAATCCACTGGCGGCTTTCTTTGTAGGCGCTGTTTCAAAAAACGAAGAGACTCGATGGCGTTTGTGATGTTCAGCGTCTTGCCTCGTGAGTCGGACTACCTGAGACACATGGGTTCATGGACGACTTGGTCTAAATGTTACTGCCGACAAAGTGGGATATGAAACAACAACAACAACAAAAACTATGTAAACATATCAAAATGAACAAACAATTCTCGAAAGATTATTTGTTCTTTATAGTGTCCTACGATTTATTTTGTGCTTTTCTCTTATTTTATTCTCAGTCCTGTCTTCTTATTTGACCGTCTCATTTCCAATTTTCCTACAATTATAGTTAGTGGCACAAAAATGATTTTAAAAGTTAAAATCACGCACTTGTTGTTATTTTTCTCTCATTGAGGGAAAGAGCTCATATTACTGTTTTGAATTAAATTGCTATCTATTCCTTCGGGCCTGTTTTCAAGCAATGAAGTCTTTTGTCGCTTTTGATATTATATTAAATGCCGAGTGTTAAAATATTGAATTTTTTTACTTTTTCGTTGGTAGCTTTTTAAAGTATATTAAAAACACAGGATAAGTTTTTGCTTGCAATATTAAATATTCATTTTTATTGGATAACTATGGTTGTTGCATTACGATGACTTAGTTATTGATTAAATAAAACAAAATAAGATGACTGAAATACCAAATAAAGAAATGAATTTGTCAATCGGTTGCCTCATACACCCTAGAATTTTGTTCGAAATCCGAGATGACAAAAGGCAGGTGAAATTAGAGCTTGGATGTGTACATTCCTTCAAACATTTGTTTTCGTTGCATTACAGGGTTGCTACAGCAATTCATCTGCGTCTGCCATTGTCGGCTTTATTATTGTGTGTGTATTACTGATCCGCATCATTCTTACACGTAAGTCTCCGTTTTGAAATCGCATGATTGTCACTGACACAAATTCCTGAGGCTAATTTCTTTTTATCTTTAAAAGTAAGAAAACATTTATATATATATATATATATAATAAGAAAGAGGGAGATTGCAAGAAGAGAGTAAACAAGTAATATATAAAAAAAAAAAAAAATTTTTTTAAGTCAATTCCTACGTATGTCAACAAAGAAAAATTTTATTTTAGTTGCTTTTTATTAAATAATTAGAATTAATATAAATATGTATATACATATGACAGAATCACAATATTAAGTGGCAAAATAGAAAACGAATTTCCTTGCAATTTATCTCGATCCTCGATATCTGCTAAATATCTTATGTAAGATAAATTTTTTTCTCCCATAAAAACTAAAATTAATTAATTAAATTTAATTACCGAATTAATATTTGAAAAACTGTATTCACATCAAGTGTCATCCACTACAAGTTTAAAAAAATGTATTTGAATTTGAGTGGAGGAATAAAAAGTATTTTATGAACGATTGAAAATTTGAACAAGATATATAAATATATATAGGGAAAGTGCGAACTATTAATAGAAATTGAAAAAACAAGTACACGTGAAAAGTTTTTATAAGATTTTTAATAATTAAATTGTAATTTTAAATTTTAACTTGAGCGATTTGTTTTAGGCATTGTTTAATGTGAAAATTTTAATAAATAAATTATCTTACTTTTCTTATCTTATTTTCTTTTACCTTTTTTTTTTTTCTATTCCAATAAAGAGTTCATTCTACCTTTAATTTATTCCTGTTATTGTGAAGCTTTTATATTTATAAAAAAAAATTTTGCTCTACATCAAAATAATTTTTCAGTATTTTTTATTGTGATTTCTGAAAGCTGTATAATATGAGTGGTACAAACCTTCTAATCAGTTTATACGAAGGTAGTGTTAAAAAAAAAAAAAAAAAAAAAAAGTTTACATATAAACAGAATGATGAGTAAGAGTGTTTATTGCTGTAGTGCGTACTACTTTAACTTCAAAATATTTTTTTTTTTAATTCGTCTGTTTTCAATTTACAAATTGTCTGTTTCATTATACGTATATATTTGTAGAATTATTATGCTCTTTTTAAGCAACTATTTTTCTGCGTGCAAATCACTGCAATAATTGTTTGTTCCGCAGCCTTAAGTCTTTTAAACAACTTATTATGTCCGCAGCACATAATTGTTTAGGATTGTTAACCGTGAATATCTTTGAGAGGGAAGGAATGAGATTGAAATTCGGCAGAAAATTACTGTTGATATATTTGTTGTACAATATATCTGCCTCTTTTTCAATTGCAGTTTTGAAATATTAAAGTGTAAGAATTTTTTAAAAGTATTTTGTACTGAATCAATTAGGTATACATATATGTTTTATTATTTAACTTGTTTGTAAGTGTTAAGTATAAGAGAAACTTAATTTGCGTTGTGATAATTTTATGACAAACAGAACAATAATATACATGACAAAAACAAAGGGAAAACTGTGAAAAACCCTGCTGTCTCAAAATTTATCCAAGATTTTTCGTTTTATGAAGCCATCTGTATGCCCAAAGATTGCTGTTATGTTATATATTGCTGTCAAGATTAATTGGATCTAGATATCGATTTCACATTGCTGTTTGTATACATTCATTTTAATAAATATACGTATAAAAACAAAGAAAAACTAAAAGCCTTGCTTGCCCAAATTTTTTCCTTTTGTGAAGTTATCTCTAAAACAGAATGTCCACAGATTACTGTTATGTTAACTATCCTGTCAAGATTAATTTGATCTGGATATCGATTTCACATTGCTATTTGTATACATTCTTTTTATAAATATACGTTTAAAAACATGCACGACAAAAACAAAGGAAAAAATGCCTGCTTTTCCAAAATTTTCCACTTCATGAATTAATCTCTAAATCTGAATATCCAAAGATTGCTGTTACATTAACTGTCAAGATTAATTGGATATGAATATCAATTTCCTTCGATGTTTGTATACATAAATACACGTTTAAAAACAACTTCTAAAACTTGTGATCACGATGAGATAAATTGCTGCTGACATATGAAAACAGTGGAGCACAAATAAAATATTGTACTACAGAAGTTGAAGGATTTTTTTTTTATCAAAAGAGAGCAGCATTTCATAATTCCATAGACTAGATAAAAAAATTTTTCTCAGTAAATCAAGTTAAGATAAAGTTGGCTACTTATAATATCTTCGTGAGGTTAATATTCTTTTGCTGCTTCCTTATCGCTTTAACGTTCACTCTTCTGCGCTTCATGTTTATCCAATTTGGTTGTTGGGAAGGTAAATAATTTGATTAAGAAACTGTTATCTGTGTTCTTGTGATTCAAGCACATCAAAAAAATTATTTCACTTGCAGATATTCTAGATTATTTTTGGTCGCGAACCTCATAGATATGAATTTTATTCTGGTTTAATAGAATTGTTTTAAGTTTCTATTAAGTTTTATTTCTCTTATATATTCTCTGTTTATGTATTTTTTTTTTAAGTTTCTTTTTTTCATTTTGTTGTCTAATAATGCTATTTATAGATACGTAACATATTGTGAAAAACTGTTCACAGCTCTTTTGTAGTTAGTTATAAAGTAAAAATACAATGTGAATAAATCCATCGGCTAATGTTTAAAACCAGCTTGATTTTCATATTTCTTTGTACTAAATGGCATAATTTGAATTCGTGTCAAAGGATATTTTAGGTTGTTAGAGATTTTGTTTTAAGGTAATATAATTTATTGTTAATTCCGTTTGATAATCATCGTATCGTGTAGAAATGCATTGAGCTAGATTTTTGTGTGTTTTTTATAGTTATTTTGAACAATCCTGTAATGAAATTCTGGCCTTTGGTACCATAGGCTTCAGGTTCGAATTCTGGCTGTGGCATGGATGTTTGTTAGTGTTAAGGGATCCACTTTAAACTCTAGGTCCCGGTCTAATTAGCCCCGAATGTGCAACAAAACGACCGTAGAGCGACAAACTAAACCTTTGATGAAAAGTTTTCCTTAGTTATGAGGTCAACTACAAGATTATTGAATAACCAGCGAAGAATACATTTTTAAATTTCGATTAATTGAAAAGGAATGTAAAAGAATGTGCTATTCGTTTAAATTTGTATACATTATCAAGATGAATGAACCTCCATTCTCGTGTATTTTACCATTAAGAAATGTGCATTTGTTTTGTATATCAAAACAATACGAAAGATTTTATAAGATGGTACACGTCTAATCGTAAAGTCCTTCTTCCAAAAATCCCATTACCATAAACATTTCTTGCGGAGAACTTAAGAGTCGTTGAACATCTCATCATGCTTTTCGAAGAATTGCGAAGTCAAGAATTCTCGAGTCTTCTTTCTTTAAGGTGAAACGGATTCAATGTTCAGTCATATTACCTTTGCGAACTAGTCTTTGGGATGATGATTTTGTATGACTATTATGTTAAACAAGTGTTCTTGCAAAAATTGAAGTAAGCTTGTCAGAATCCATAGTGTATGATGATTTATCTCAAATAAAACAAAGATCGCTTATAAAAGGGCAACTGATTCACCTTCCACAAATACATTCAAAATATGTACTGAAGCATTAGAATTTAGCATATTTTTAATCGTATTTTGTTTATTAATGTGAAATATTTACAAGAAATGGAATAATCAAATGTATGCATTTGGCAGAATGCATTATTGTTTTTAAATATTTCTAGAAAGACTGTAATAATATATATATATATAAACAAGGAGCCCTAATGGCCAAGTGACTAGCGCTCGGTACCACAGGTTTCGGGTTTGAGTCTCGACGGTGCCATGGACATTTTTAATGGTTCGGAATCCTCTTTAAACCGTAGGTCCTTGTCTCATATGACTGTAGAGCGTGAGGCTGACAAACCTACCCCCTTAAAAAGAAAACATCTGTCTCGAAATCTGCGAGTTGACAGACGGCCTTGGCCCACCATTGGGTGTCGCGCCAATGAAGAAGAAGGATATAAAACAAGTCCAGAAGCTGTGTAGTCGAAAGTCAAATGGATCCAGCCTATGATTGAATAGTCATGAAGCTAATTAAAGAGTTGGTTTCTAATTCAGGGAGGCCACAGGAGAGCGAAAAGCTAATGTTAATAATGCTAAGTTATAAAGCGTTTAGATGTCACTGCGAATGGAAATAAAAATTAATCTTTGTAAGTGTTTTGTTGGAATCCGAGTTTCATAAATAGAAATGTTAAGGCAGCGATTCATTATGGGAAAAAGAAAGAAGTGATTGCCATGGAAAAAATATGAGAACTCGAATTTAAGATGGAATAGTGTAATAACTGAATCTGTTAATTGCAGGTGTGTTATGCGCAAGTGCACACATTCATTAGATTTCAAGAATTTTTTTTACTTTCACATTCAGTTGACTATATTCTGAACATTCATTTTTATTTTTTAGCTTGTTCTACAGTAGATATGGCGCCGGTATGTTCCAGAGAAAGTATTAAATGACATATATTAAAGTTGCTAAAAATATTGAACTGTTTTAACTGAAAAATACAACTTTCACAATTGTTAGTTAACTGTAGAAATTTCGGGTTTCATTCGATTTCGTATCTTAGTTGAATCATGCTAATGCTTGAAATGAGTATTTATCTATTCCATCAGCATTGTGGTATTCTATTTATTTAGCTAAACTGGTTTTATGCGCATCTTTTTATTTTACCAGATTGTTCGGTTTTAAAAAGAAGTTTCATAGATTTACAAATTCCCCTTGCATAATGGTAATTTCACTTCTTTTTAAAAACATGTTTATAAATGCATGAGAAATTATCACCCTTTAATTCATTTTATATAGCTTTTAAGGTTTTAAGAAATTCCCCGTGTGGATCCTAATTAGAATAGCCCCACTGTAGGGCATGCATGTTGTAAAAAGCGACTAAAATGGGTAAACATACATACCCATTAATTATACATCCAGTGTCTTAGGGCATAACCGAGTGGGCTAAAGTCAGTTTTTCCCTTTGGGTGCCCCATGTTTTTGTGCAGCAAGGTCAAGGGCAAAAGAAGCTGCATTTTTTACCCTTTATTATGACCACACGTTCATGGACTTGGTCTAGATGTTGCTGTCGACTAAGTGGGATCAGAAATAACTGGTTTTAAAAAATAAATATGTTAATTTTAAAAGTTCAGATTGAAATATGACACGAAATTTAAAATTCAATTTTAAAAGTGAAAAGTTCTTTCATTATTGTCGCTTTTTACTGAAAATTCAAAATTTTATAGACCTCCAAAATAGCATTTGATTATTGTATTCATTTTCACATTTTATTGTTTTTAATGCGTCAACTTCTTATTGCACAAATAATTGCAACTCATAGTCCTTTTTGTGATTTGTTCTTCAAGACAAATATCAAATTACAGTGGACAAAACAAAATTTTGTTATACATCATCTAATAAATTTCAAAAAACGAGTTGCAAAAAACATTCAAGCATTTCAAACATATTTAGAAGGATATTTTTATTGTTATTTCTACCTTATTCGAACCCAAGTTCTCGGTATCACCTGTGCTATTTTCCCAAACAAAAATTTATTGCTTTTCTGCTTGCCTGGAAGCCTCTATAAATGAACATTTGTGCTTCCTTCCTAACCTTTACACTTCTGAAAGTAAAATGTTCGTCGCTTATCTCAGAGGCCAAGTTAAATTTATAACCTTTAAAGAAAGTAAAATAAATATAGAGCAAGAATAATATTTTCGTTCCTACCTGCGGTATTTTTGTGTTTGTGAATGCATCTTAAATGGGACAAGGAAAATGTTTATCAAAGCAAAATGTAATAACCCTCCACCAACAAACCAACAAAAGGTTCGGAGAATATTATCGTGCACCCAAACTAAAAATTGAACCGAAATGACATCTCCAACAACAAAAAGAAGCAGTGGCAGAAACAAGTCGTTTCTTACAAAATTGTATGTACTCATGTTCTGAATTTTTGAGGCTGTTGTTCTCTGGGTTAATAATCTTTTTTGCTGGTGTTACGTCGCAAGTGAGAAATATTTTTATAGTTTTTGTTCTTTTTAGCTTCCGCTATGAACTTCACGAAATGGAATTTCGAAATATAGATAATATTGACGTGGTATCAGTATATCTGAAAAACGATTTATTTTTCAAAAGAAAAAATAAATAAAAGATTTAAAGATTTGGGTTAAATGCATGATTTCTTTAAGATTTTTATTCATTAAAACTAAAATAGTTTGAAAAAAATGTAGTATATTTTTAGAATTTTTGACTTTTATTTGTTGCCGTTTCTTATCCCACTTGGACGACAGCAACATCTAGACCAGGGATGGGCAACCCAAATGATCTTGCGGGCCACTTTTGGAAATGCATCATTTATCCGCGGGCCGCATATAAAATTATATATCCCCATATTAGAATTAGACCCACTATAGACATATTACAACCTGTTGTATTAGATGTTCCAAGATGCGCACGCATCATGAGTTCGCAGAATATAATTTAATTATTTTGTGAACTCATAAATAAAACCAATATTTGTCCTATATTCGCAAGAATATTATTTTAAAATCAAAGTTAATTTTTTTCTCATAAGTTCGACAGTTAATTTTTGGATTATATATATACACACATAATGTATTTTTTAATACATCAGTTTTCGCTACTTTGTCCATTAAAATAAATATATTTTGTAAAGTGTGATAAATCTCACAGGCCGAAAGAGTGTTCAACTCAGGCCGCATGCGGGCCGCAGTTTGGCCACCCCTGACCCACCTAGAACAAGTCCATGAACTCGTTGACTAGTTGGCATGATAAAGGGTAAAAAATGTAGCTTCTTTTTGTCCTTGACCTTGCGGCATAAAGACGTGGGGCATCCGAAAGGAGAAGTCTGATTCTACCCCGCCAGCTTTTATTCCGGGCACTGGGTACCCATTTTAGTCCTCCCTTTACGACATGTATGGGCTACTGTGGGGCTATTCTAGCCCGGACACACACGGGATTGTCTTTTATTTAAATCTTAATGACCAATTTTTAAATAAAATGAGAATCATTTAAATTTCATATGCGTCCATTTAAACATTTAGTATTTTGAGTATTCGTCATGGGCTCGTTTGGAAGGAATTGTGACAAACGTAAATTAAAAATACTAAAACGAACAGAGGAATAGGACTTTTTAAAAGTACATTCTTTTAAACTTTCGATACATATTTTTAAGTTAAAGTATATACATAAACATAACTAAAAATATGTATTGAAAGTTCAAAAAATGTACTTTTAAAAGTCCTAATTCACAATTCGTTTTAATATTTTTAATTAGTCAATCAATTAAATGATGTTGGTGAAAAAGAGTTCATTTAGTCATCGTGTTTATCATGCATGATAAATTTTTAAAGCATTTTATCTGCTTTTGTGTAAAATACTGCTTCTTAAAATGCATTTTCTTTTATCTGCAAAAAGGGTTTGTTAATTTGAATAATGTGAAAATTAATCAATTTTTCTCGAGCGGGGAAAAAAAAAACCTTCAAACCCCAAAAACCTTCGCAAATTGGGAAAGGAAACAGGACAGACTCCTCGCACCTTTTGTCGCGTGTGCAGCAATTATCTCCTGCGAGTCATCTCGGATGTCTCATTCCCGAACTGTCATATTTTCCTCAATTGTGTGTGTGGACAGCTTTTCCATAAAGCATCATCCTGGCTGCAGGAAACTGTCTTCATTCCGCGGACGACGAAGCGCGCGCTGACGTAATTTTTATGGCTGACGTCATTTTATTCCATTCAGCTGCTGAATTGTTGTTTCGTCCTCGTGATTGCGTCTCCCAGAAATTGCAAACTAAAATAGTTTCCTCTTAGAGTTTCGGTTCGCACTTATCAAGAAGCCATCCATAACCTCTCATTTATTAATTTCTCATTTCCCCTTGCAATCTCTGGCACATCCGTTTGATTCATAGAGCTTTTCCTTTTACTTCCTCGGAAGTGTTTTATCTTAACGAGTTGTTTTTTTACTTGTTTGTTCATAATGAATTTGGGGTAAGTTAGTTTCTAAGGTGCTTACTGAATTTGATGTTGTACTTAATGTAATAATTTTGGCAATAGTATATTTTAGCAATGTTATGTGGTGCAATTTGGTTTCTGTTTAGTCCTTTTAAGTTTTATATATTTATAAAGATGACCAAAATATGTTCTTGAAAAGTAGTTATGCTATTTCATGAACCCACTAATATTGTTGGTCATTTCGTAATGCCAGCACTTCAGTGGGTTAGTGTTGTTCTTTGGTAGCATAGCAATTGAAAAACTTACAAATTATTGTAGGCGCACTATATGAAAATTTCTGACAAATAAGCATTCCCTACTAATGCCTCATAGTTTTATATCCAGATGGTCAATTCCACAGACTACTACTTACAGACGGCGTAATCTCAGAAGCTGCAATGGAAAATTTTTAACGTTGAAAATCACATAGACAGCGCTCTAGTAGCTAACCATAGAAGTTCCTAGTTTCTCGAAAACCTTCTTTGGCGCAATGTGGTTATTTGGCGACTTTTTGTGTAAAAAACAACAACCAGATAGTTAGTTGTTTGTGATGAAAGCTAAAATTGAATGGGAAAATTACTATATTTATTTTTATATCTGGGCTTATATTTCACTAGGTGCACCCTTGCGCACACTTTGAGAAATACTGTTATAGAGGGACTTTCTGGTCTTCAGATATTATGCCCTTATTGTCATAAATAAGTGCATCGCCTTTTTTTTTCTGGAAATGTATGAAGTTGATTAGTAATTTTTTTTCTATATGGTATCAAATAATGTTTTATTTTCTTATTATGCACTCAAAAAGCCTTTATCTAAAATTGTTTGAATTATTTTAAATAAATTATTAAAAACTTATTTTTTCAATCTTACAGTCTTCCCAAAAGGTTTTACATGTATACCATTTATACAAATTATTATATAAAAAAGTAATTAAATAAAATTATGAACATTTATTTTTGAAACATTTTAGAACTAATATGCTTTTTATTGTATTTACATTTTCTTTTGGTTATTATGTATAAATTCGTTTTAAAAGCAACAATACATGGTAAATGATTCAACTTATAAAATTTTTCGTATAAAAACTATTAAAACCTCCCGGACAAAAATATTAAGAAACCAGATTTTGTGAAATTTAATGCCCCGTTCTTTCACGATATTCTTGTGATTATACCTCGGATCTTTACGGTGTATACTGTAAAAATGGGACCTGATAACGACTGCAGGAATTTTTGCTCGCGCTTGTATCGATCTAGTCGTCAGTTCAGCTAGTGATTGTGGACGTGTAACAATCTCTTGACATCAAAGCGTCCCAAATTTTCCCGTTAACATTAAAGTCACAGTTATTGGCTTGCCAAGTGAGGCATAGGTTATAAAATTCATATTCAACTAACCGGTCCTGTGCCCATCTAGCACGATACACGGAATAATTGCCATTTTGGTAAACTGCTCTCTCCATACAAAAAGTCCGCATAAGCATGACATGGTCATCCAATTTTGGAATATAATTCACAGCCTGCATCAATTGTTGATTAGCACTAGTTGTCTAAAGCCATTCGCTAAAATATATTTCCCAAACATTCACGCTGCAACCTCAAGATTTGTTTTGATGTCTGGACACAAAACGGAAGTAGGCTTCTTTGGACTTCCTATTTACGCGGCAACTTGCATATTTGAAATACTACTAGAAGTGTGATACATCTGACCATATATTACATTTTGCCAATCATTCAAAAATTTCAATATTAATATGCTTTAGTTCATTGGAGTTCCCAAGAACGCCGTTATCTCTGTAATTTAGTGCTACCGGTCAAACATAATGGCCTCATTTTTGCCATTCATTAACACCTTGTTTGCGTCCTGTTTACAGCTCTACTAATGAACGATGCATATTAATCTCAAGGCTTCGCTACACGTTCGACGTGTTTCTGCAACTTGTTTGTTGTTATTGTTAAAATACGCTAGATGGTTAACGTCACTCTCTCAAGAAAGAAATTGTTCAAAATATGTATTGTTATTTTTTCTTTTATCCTTGTAATTCTAAAACCACTTCTTTCGTCATAATAATTAAAGCGTTGATATATATATTTAGCAAATGCTAATTGAATGTAAATTGAAGGTTCACTAAAATCAAATTTCCTTAGTATTATGCTCTGTAAACTTTTATGTACTCAATTCGTTCCTTACGCAGAATCCTTCTTCTGTTCTGAATGATTTTTTTTTTTTTTTTATATCAAAGGCGTGACGAATTCTCCTGAAGATAACAACTTATACATAGTCACTGAACTATTTTTATGGCAACTTTTCCGCTCTGAAACTTATTTGTGTCCACCTCCCTGAGACCTTGGCTGTCCGAATTTGTAAGCTGATCAATCGAAAGGTCAAGGCCGAGTTCGTATCTTCCTTCCTATTGAGAAATTAAATGATTCACCGGTTTTAAGTTTTTCAATGAAATTAAGCCTGTAGTCTCTATACCAGAAAGCAGGAAAATTCAACCGCAATAGCACGTGCTGCCTTTATCAAATAACCCATTGGCCCCGAATTGTGGTTTTCACAAGCTAGAAACAACAAGTCATTTACTTAAGGAATTTATACCATAATTTTTTTTATACCTGTGTACACCTACATAATATTTTTTTTTTTCCCCATTTTGTCGCATTGCCTTTTTTTTTTTTTCTTCTTTTTTTTTCAATTATTTCATTCCATCTGTTTGTTCTACTTTTAAAACGTACATATAACAGACCACAAAATAAAAATTTTGCTTTCCATCTGACTTTCTCTACGAACTTTAATTGATTTCCATATAATTTTATGGTTTTTAAATGCATTGGAATAGAATAGTTAATCTTTCATAAATATTATATTGATGACGATTTAATTTTGTGTCAGCACGTAAGTTTTCTTAAACTTCTCTTTACCAACATTCAGAATTAAAAGGAAATAAATATTTGGGATTTATTATTATATTTATATTATATCAATGCCCGACTCGTGGCTCAGTGGCAACGTGCTCCGCTGGTGAGCATTAGGGCGGAGGTTCAATCCGCTGACGGCTTTGTTGTAGACAATGTTTCAAAATAAAATAAAAACACGAGAAGATGTTCAGCCTCTTGCCACGTTATTCGGACTACTTGGAGGGAATTTTTCTGTTTTCTCCCATACGATACCAAATGAGGAGGTAGTTCCTCTTGAAAGTCCTCTCGGAAGGCACTGTCCTCCTTCTTCAGCGGCATGGTGCCTACCTTCGGGTGCTTCATCATAATAGAGGTTGGCCCTTTCCCTCCATCCATGAGGAGATACTCATGGGATGTCCTTCCCGCACTGCAGGACAATGAGGATTAGTCATAACAACATACTATACCCATTATTATCAATTCGATATTATTTTTTATTATTTTACTTCATTACAAATAAAATTTATATTATATATTTAGATCATTTCGTTTTATACTTTCCTTCGGGGTTTTTTGCTTTTTTTTTGTTCTAATTTTAAAAATATGCGGGGCATTCATAGAAAAAGTAAACTAGTTCATTGTTGTATAATTGGTTTTATAAAAAATGTAGTGGTCTTGTAATATTATTATCAATGTTTCTCAGTATATTTTGAAGCTTTTTGTTTTGTCTCCATAGACGTATCAATAAACTAGTTTATTTTGTATAATTTGTCTAAAAATGGGGGGGGGGAGGCAGCCAGAGGTTTGTTTATATATATATATTTTTTTCCGTTAAATTTCTTTTGATAAACAAATATAAAAATTGCAAGAAGAAAAATTGTAAATAAATAAATATTTTTGTATAAATAATTTATTATTATTATTTTTTCATATTAAAATGCTCTCTTTCTGTTAAATCTTTATGCACTCATTAATATCTCAATAAGGAAGAGATCTGCGTAACATTGAACATAACAATTAAAAAAAAAACAATTACGTATTGGTACTTAGCGATAAATACTTTAAAAACATAATTATGATTTGAAATTTTATGCAACCTACATCGATAATCACGTGTTCCGTTATTCCTCAAATAAGGTGAAGTATAATGTGCGAATACTTTTTGCTTCCATTGCGTTAACGATAAATATATTCAAATGTAATGTGTTTCACATTCTTTTCTTTTAAAAAAATAAATAATAATAATCATCAGCGATCTATATTTCATTTATTCCTTTGGGTTAAGAATTCAAGCAGCTGTAGTACCGGTATGCGTTCACTTAATTTAATTCTATTCCATCTAAAAATGTTCTTTTATTATACACAAACAACCGAAGACTTAGCTGTAGTGTTTTCGTAATTATTTTCAGATCCCTTTGATTTATGCTAATTATTTTCCCCCTCTCGTTCGTCGGTCATTTGGCGGTAGCATTAGTGATTTTTTTAACTTTTGGGAGAAAAGTTAAAACGTTATAGGTGCAGAGAATTCAGGTTCTCTAATCTACTAGTTTTAGATGTTGGTAATTTTCGCTAGCTTTAATTCTTTCATATTTTGATTGCAATGTGAAAGAACGTGGAATTTTATAGTTTGCAAAGTTTCAAAATAATTATAAAAATATTGGGATATCCGTAATAAAGGAACATTTTTGATTTAATTTTTTTTTTTTTAATTGTGGTATAATTTGTTCTTATTATAAAGAAAGAAAAATAATTTAACAAACATGTCTCATATTCATCTAGAATAAAAGATTTTTTTTTTTTTCTGCATGTATGGTCCTATTAATAATTTTTTATACATTTTCTCAAATACTTCATTAATAATTTGATATTTCTTGTTATATAAAAACCTTATTATGCCTATTTGGTCTATGAGTCTGAAACATGGATTTTGGCTAAGATCTGATGAGGCCCATTTGAATATATTTGGACGGAAGATTTTACAGGCTATTCTTGGAGGTGTTAGGGAAAGTGATTGTTGGAGGAGACGGTGCAACGCAGAAATTTATAAATGTTATAAAGAACTAGATATTATAAAATTTATTAGGATCAATAGATTAAACTGGGCTGCTGAATGATTTAAACCCTGTAAAAAGGCTCCTTTTGGCAAAGCCACAGGGACAAAGAGGATTAAAAAAAAAAAAAAAACCTGCAATTTTAAATATATGTGTAAATACCTGCTAAATCACTAAATGTGCCTATACTTTAAGAAAAACAGTAATCGGAGAAACTATATCACTTCCAGGCGGAGTTATATGTATATAAATTTAAAGCATTTTTACCTGAATCCACGAATTTGTTACATTTTTATTGGAGAAGAATCAATAAACTTGTCAAATGACATTAATTTTTTACAATTTACATTACATGAACATGCTAGATTATAT
Organism: Caerostris extrusa; assembly: GCA_021605095.1. Taxonomy (NCBI): domain Eukaryota; kingdom Metazoa; phylum Arthropoda; class Arachnida; order Araneae; family Araneidae; genus Caerostris; species Caerostris extrusa. The sequence continues at coordinate 71,494 of BPLR01021303.1, read as the reverse complement.
CTTCGAATAACATTCTCCACTTTTTGACAAGCAACTGCGATCATATATTAAAATTCTACCATTATTATTATTTTTTTTTTTCCCCCGCTCTTTTTTACAAATGGAAATTGAGTTTTCCTTGACGCTTTAGATGGAGTTCGGTTTCCCCAATAAAATAAAATAAAAACACGAGATTGATATATGTTCCTATTAATTTTTCTCCCTTTTATACCAGCGAAAGGAGAAAAAAAAAAGGATGGGGTAAAAACCGTTTATTTTTTTCCCGAATAAGTCTACTATATTATTTACGACTTTTCTGCTGGGAAGTTCAGGATTTTGAGGCTTTAGTTCCACTTGGCCATAAGCCAATATAATCTTTCTCGATGTTCGTGTCGCATTCAGTGGTTTGATCGTGCTCTGTGTTAGAAACAATGAGTAGACTAAACTCTATTCCTTTTGGATGGTGGTTCTTGTGTAGTGATAAAATAAAAAAGATAATAAAATAATTTTAAAAATTCTATTCTGCTCAGGATTTGATTCTCTTTTCCAAAAAAAGTTGTTCAGATTTCTTTCTTTTCTTTTTTTTTCTTTCTTTGGAATATTTTTTATTTTGTTCGTGGTTCTCTCATTATAGATGAATCAGTTTTCTTTTACTGTTGTTTTTTCGTACTTGTTGCCTTTGTTTCATTTTGAACAGTGTTTTATTTTTAGACCATAAGATTGGCTGGATTAAACATGATTAACTTTAAACATACTGGTTCATGTAATATCATTCTTTTTTTTTTTTTTTTTTTTTTACTGCAGAAGTTTCGAAAGAAAAGTGAAAATAGGGAATAAAAAAAATGCGGAAGTGTGTTTGTCGGATAAATTGAAAGTAGAATCAAAAAGTTTTGTTTTGAAAGTAAAATCAAGGTGAACTAATTTTAGAGTGTAGATAAAACAAATAAAAGTGTGAAAGTAAAAAGAAATTCTGGTAAAATCCTGTACCAGCTCGTGTTTTGCTGTTAAAAAATAGTGGTAACCTTTAACAAAAGCAGAGTTGTTAACAAAAGGACAATTGTTTTTATTTGCTACTAAAGTGAAAGCGTAAACTTGACATTCAAAATCGCATACAATGGCTCGTATAAAGTGAATAAACTTTTAAGAATTTTCGTGATTAAATTTTTAAAAAATTGCATATTTGTGTCATCATCATTTAATTTTATTCTAAATAAAGTTATTTATAAAACTTTTTGGAATATTTATTTGATGTTTATTAAACAATTAAAATTTAGACATGCAAAGAAAAATATGTCACAAAAGTCAAAGGACACGCTCTTATTAGATAAATACAGAAATAAAAATATTGACTAATATTATTTTCTTGTTTATTAGTTGGCAATGGAATTAAATATCTTGAGTTCATTCTTGAATGCAGTAATTTTTTTTCTTAGTATGGCTTACTGTTAACAAGAAAAAATGACTGACGTCCGAATTTTTATGATTATTATTATAAATCAAACTAAATTTATCAGAAATGTTTCAAAATTGCTGAAACTAGCACTTTCTTTGCTATAAATCGCTTCAAAGAAGTGGTCGGCCATCGAAGCTTATTCTGAGTTTAAGCACCATAAAACTTTTTATAGCCTTTAAAAAAGAAATTTATAACCAATTTTCCTATAACGGTCCCTGTTTAGCCCTCGTGTGCACGATTACCGTAGATCGACAAACCAAACCTGTAACGGTCCAACCAGTGATCCGTTTTTCTGGGTTACATAGGAGGTTCTTCTTCATTGGCGCAACAGCCCCATGGTAGCCAAGGCCGTCTGCCTATTGGCAGATTTCGAGACAGGAGATTGTTTCCTTTTCACGGGATAGGGTTGTGAGCCATACGCCCAGCAGTCATATTAGATCGAGACCTAGGTTGAAAGTAGATTCCAAAACACTGCAAATATTCATGACACCGCCGGGACTCGAACACGAAACCTGCGGCATCGAGCGCTAGTCACTTGGTCATCAGGCCCTTACATGAGAGGTTTACCAGAAGAAAATTTTCTAATTCGCAAAAATCAAAATTCGTGAAACACACGATAAATAAGGCCATATCTTACTATATTAATGCCTCTTCATAGATGAGAGGAAGATAAAAGTTTTCAACTGTTATGGTCATATTATGGTCAAAAGAGAAAAAATGACCTTAATCCAAAGAACTTGGTTAAAGTGGAGCATGGAAGGGCAGATGTCCTTTGTGGGAGTGTATATCAACATCAGGTTTAAAAAATTTGCTATTTATTGTTGGTATAATAGAAAACTTACAACTTTTTTTATATTAAAATATAATTTAAAGCAGTCAGCCAAAATTTAAATGTTGAAAAGAAGTTTCAAGATAACGATCCAAAATACTCCCTTTTCTATATTCTTTTTTTGGCGACTTGATAACTGTTCTAAAATTATCCAAACACCATCTCAATCATATAGAATATATTTACAGAGCATTTGAGTGAATAAGGAAATGAGACATTAAAATGAAATACAAACTGAAAAAGTTATTCAAGAAGAATAAAACAATAATCATAACGAAATTACATCAAATCTAGTGAATTCAATGCCAAAATGTTTAAATTGAAATATATTGGCTAAATTGATAGATTTTTTTTTTTGTTTAAAAGCTGTTATTGATGCTAAAAGATATCCTAATAAATACTAATTTATAAAAATATTGTTACAGTTTTTTTTATAGTAATTGAATTTTAAAAAAAAATGTCTACTAACTTTTTGGAGATAGTTTTTCTGTTGCTTTTCAATTACCTATTTAAAAAAAAAAAAAAAAAAAAATGTTTGATTATTTTCATAAAACAGTTTGCTCAGTTTTGTTTAGAAAATATAACTACATTATTTCAAAATGCTTACTAAAATATTTAATATTAGTTACTAGCTATTCCTTTTTTTTTTACTATAAAATTTCGAAGTATCAGAACTGCTTTGTAGTAATAATTTTAATAAATTTATATAACTAACTAAATAAACTAACTTTTAATAAATTAATATAAATAAATATTCCTTGCATCGAATAAAAATAATTTATTATTTTTCATATGCTGTTATCCATAGGCAATTTATGATTGCAGTTATATTTCAAGCAGCAATGAAAAGTTCAAAATTGACATAATTTTTAAAAAATTTAAAGTTATGTGACGAAAAAAAAAAAAATAATACCATTTCTAATTTTGTCATGCTCTATATTTGACCAATTTCATAGAATTGCGGAATTTTAAAAATATAATAATCTTTCATACATCTGACGGAATTCTATCAGATCATAGATTGAAAATAATTTTTGTGGTTAAGTTTTAATTGGAAAAATAAAATGACCTTGAAAATGAGTCGTAAATCTAAAGAATGTGTATACTTTATTTCCTAAAATGATTTCTTCGGCAAGATTCCAAGTTTTTAAATATACCTTTTCCTCCGGATAGAATCCATCATTACTTAATAGCATCTTCACTTCCTATCAAATTTTTACATCGTTATCTCTATTACAACTCTTATTTTTTTTTATTTGGCTTTCTATTTTATTTAACTAATGTGTTATAATACCATTAAGTGTGTGTGTGCCCTTTGATATTTCTTTATTGTAATATATACATTTTTTTTTTCCCCTTCTTCCTCTATGTTTTTAAGAAATTTTCTTTTCTTTTGTTGAGATTGGTTTTTACCATTTAAAAACTAACCGCAAGAAATTGCTCATTAAATGGCTTTGTGTGTTAAAAAAAAAAAAAAAAAATTACTTTCTATTTCAGGCAAAAATATTCACATATAGCAACGAATTCTTAAAGTTATATATTAATAATGAATAAATTATGTATTATTATGGCTGTTAATTTTCATTTAAAAGTTAGCAAAATGTTAAACTAGGTAATAAATTTCTTTACTACCGATTACATAAGTAGAATTGGATGGTGAAAGCAATTTACAAATTAGCATTTTATTACAAATTCCAATTACATATCCTTTTTTTTTTTTTTAATATTGCTATATTTTTATTGTATTTTATAATTTTAAACAAATAATGAGAACACATTTATGTTCTGTTTTTCAAATAATGAGAACTAACTAATAATATTTCTAACAAATAATGAGAACTAACTAATAATATTTCTAACAAATAATGAGAGCATATTTATGTTCTATTTTTCATATTTTCGCTCAATAATGTTCAATATACTTTTTTTTGCCCAAAAAAATAGTGTTTTATAATTGGTAGGTTTTTTTTCGCCCCATTTCAATCCTATAAAATAAAAGTAAATTTTTTTTTTTTTTTTTTAATTTTCTGTTTTGTGTTTAGATTAGAGCGGAATTAAACTGTCTTTCGACACAAATTTAGAATGGATATAACAGATATATATATATATAAATATTATTAGTTAGTTCATTTATTTACTTTTATAATCTATTATTCATTTATTTACTTTTTAATCTATTATAATTATTTTTTTTCTTACAAATAAAGAAATTAAATAAGGAAAATTATTTTCAATGATTTGTGAATGTGTGTGGTTCGCGGTTAAGTTACAGTAAGTATATACGTCCTACGGGCTTTTATAATTCTATGCATTCCTGTGATATAGCATCTTAAATTTGAATTGATGTGAGAGAGAACTTGGTAATGTTCGTGGCAGTTATGTAGACAATTTCAGTGTGTTTAAAATACTTAATTTCCTTATCAAAACTAAATATTACATTAAATTTGTTTAATGTATTACTTTTATTAGAGTTGCTGCGTAATTAAGTGTAAGAACACGGATTTAGAATAAAGAAACTTGCAATTACTGTGCAGCGAAATTTGTACTGATGTGCGAATATTTATAGAAAATGATGCTATACAAATGGGTAAACTGATACCGAATGCTTGAATTTTATTCAATCCCGTACTCATTGAAATTTAAAGCTTTCTTGTTTGTCAGTGTTTGAATAAACCGTCTGTTGTATCATTAGTTAACAGGGATGTGGTAACCCGTGACAGAAACACGACTTTTGTCCCTCAGCAACAACGAAAAACCGCAAATGCTGTTTGGGCAATGTTGGCGGCACGGCACGTGCATGGTAATATGCATGTTAATGTTTCCTTTCGTTTCCTCTCCTTTTTAACACCAGAAAAACAACATTTGCGGTTTTTCACGTCGCGGACATCTGTTGACAACAAAAAAGAGAAAGCAGTGCAGTATGGATATTTTATTATTATTATTCTTTTTTCTGTATTTGGACTTACAGGAAGTCCTGAGAGAGTAATTGAGTCACAGATTTCGGGCTTCCTGCTCTCTTTGCGTGCCTCTCTCTCTGACAGTGCAGTGGTAGTGAGAGGAATCAACAAGGGACCGTAACGAGCTGCGTGACGGTCAATTTTTCGGCCCTCCTGAGGGTTTGGACGAAAACGGCTCAAATTGAACGCATTTCGATGCACAGGAGGTTGGGTAATCTGGTTCTTAAATTGCTTTGAGACTCGATATTCTGCTAGATGTAGGCGAACGCGTTTTGATTTTCCAGTTTCCGTAAGTCGTTAGTCTGCAAGTATGATTAAAGGGGTTTGATGGATAGTGAGTGTTTTGCTGGTGGCTCGATTTGTTTTATAACGAAAGCGTACTGCTGTCTAATAATAAAAAGGAAAAGTGAGAAGAAGTGCATTAATTCTTAAAGTTTTATTTTTTCAAATTGTCAGCATTAAAAACTTTTTTTGTTATCCTTTGGTTTTTCAGTTCATATTAAAATGAAAAATATATGAATTTTTAAAATCAATAAACATTATTTTTATTCCTAATGCGTATAAATGTTGTAGAAAAAAAAAATTATAGCATAAATATAGAAAAAAGATTTAATTTGAATTTTTAGATGCTTATTTTGAAATTGACTTGACATATTGATAAATAAGCAACACTGTAACTATGCTTTAGCTTAAATATACATTAAAAAAAAATGAGCATTACATGCTAGTGTTAATAAAGATTGTTTAACAGCTGTTTGGAATAAATATGTTAAAAAAAAAAAAAAAAAGTTGTTTTAATCTACAGTGCAATTTTCATTATCCTTTAGTTTGTTTTGTCGCTCTACGGTCAAGCACACTTAGGGCTAATTAGACCGGTACCTACAGTTTAACGTACTGTTATCCTTTAAATAATCGTGACTTCTAGTTAAAAAAGCTAATTTAAAATAGAAAATGTCTTATTATCGACAAGTACTTCTTTTTTGTGGTTGTTGTTTCAATAATCGTTTGGTTTGTCGCTCTACTGTCATTTTTTGCATGCTTTGGGCTAGACAGGGCATCTACAATTTAGCGTGGATTCCGAACCACTCACAAACATCCATTCCACCGCCAGGATTCGAACCTGAAGTGCTAAAGACCACAGCACTAGCCAATTGGCCATCAGGCCGCAATAATCGTTTTAAATCAGTTTGATTTTTTTTTTTTTTTTTTTTTTTTTTTTTTTTTTGTCTTTTAATGTCTTTTTACAAATCCCCCTTCCCCTTTAGTCAGCGTAAATATTAAAACATAAAGCCAATATAATAAGAAAAAAGACGTTTGTTATATTTCTAAAAACAATAGAATTTCTCTAAACCATAAGGAGGAACTTGTTCTTCAGAGCAGCTATTAAAGAGCATTAAAACAAACTGTCATTGTTTTACCTTCGTACACTAAAAAAAAAAAAAAAAAACAAATAATAAAATCTGAAATATTTTCCTTCCTGTTAATTATTAACTCGTTTAAGCATTTTAGCTTCAATCTTTGTCGCCTTTAAGACCCTTCTTTTAACACCATAACACGCTGCGTTATATGGACACTATATACCTCTCCTCTCCGCCCATAAATGTTAGCCGTAAAAGCCGCACTAAAGGCCCAAGAGGTAATGGCTTTCTCTGTCAGGGAAATTATTCTTTCCCTGACACCCGAGTTCCGCTAAATGAGAGCTTGTAAAATATTCTCTTCATTTCCTCCTCTAGAAGTGGGAGTGTAAAGAAATGTTGGGATTGCATTATTCTCTCAGGTTATATTTGTTCTGCGAATGGGGCTGGGTTTTTAGTGCTGCAGACCAGGAATAATTTATGAAGGTATGGTTGTCCCTTACCTGATATAAAGTGTTATTTCCACTGTAATCGATCACAGGTAGCTGGCTGTCCTTCTCTGAAAATATAATAAAAGTTTAATACAAAAATAATAGGTGAGTTTAGTTTTTTTCTGATTAATTGATGCGATTGGAGTCAGTGGAAATTATTTTGCTTTATTTCTATCTTTTTTTAATTATACGTTCATATATATCACAAATAGTTCATCAATGGCCAATGGTTAAAGAGCAGTATTATGTACGTATTAATTTTTAAAAGTAACTGCCTCTCATTCGCATGCTGTGTTAAAGAAAACCTGAACACTTTTCAGTCAGCTTGATAGACGATTTGTGACTAAACATTGTGATGCCTTGTAGATTCCTTGTTCTCCTTCTATCAGTTGTGTGGCCTGATGACCAATTGGCTAGCACTGTAGCCATTGGTACCACAAGCTTCAAGTTCGAATCCTGGCGGTGGCATGGATGTTTGTGAGTGGTTAGGAATCCACGACGTTAAAATGTAGGTCCCGGTCTAATTAGCCCAAAGTGTGCAAAAAATGATCGTACAGTGACTAACCAAACCTATCAGCTGTGCCACCTGATGGCCAGTTGGCTAGCACACTGGCCTTCGGTACCATAGGCTGCAGCTTCGAATTCTGGCGGTGGTATGGATGTTTGTTAGTGGTTCGGAATCAACATTAAACTGGGGCCTGAATGACCGAGTGTCTAGCTCTCTGACGCTCGGTATTGGGTTCGAATCCTGGCGGTGCCATGGATGTTTGTAGTGGTTCGAAATCCACTGTAAGCCATAGGTCCCGGTCTCATATGACTGTAAGAGCGTCACGGAGCGCAGTCCGACTTTGTTCACCCATATCATTACCAAACTGTATAGGGGCAACTCAGCTCTAGGCTCAGTGGTGTAGTGTAGTGTAGTAATAGTAGATTCCACATTAAACTGTAGGTCCCTGTCTAATTAACCTAAAGTGTGAAAAAAAATGATCGTAGAATGACAAACTAAAACAAACCTATCAGTTACAGTGATTGCAACTGATACTTTCAGTGGATTCGAACTGGAATCCACTGAGTCCTTTTTTTTTTTTTTTTTTTTTTCAAGCTAGGAATCATTTGAATTATCTAGAAATCGCTTGGAATCAGTGGAGAATATTTTGTAAATTATTGGTTGATTATTATATGATCTCTTTTAACATAAAGCTTTCAAATGTTAATAAATTGAACAGTGAATAAATGTTTGGACTCATTGATGTAATTTGAGTGGTTTTTTTTTTATGAAACAAATTATAAATCGAAATTTAAAATTAATGGGTTTGCAATGAAATAACCAAACCTGCATGTAAAAATATACCTTTTATAACAATTATAATATATCAAACTTAAAATACAATCAGAAATAAGAGTCACCATATAGAATTCTAAGGTTATAATTGTATATTATTTGTTTGTATTTAGATTGTGAATGGAACAGATTCTTTCTACATTCTTTAAATATGTTTTCCATTTACCATACTTTTGCCACAGAAATTGTATGTTTAATAGATTTATTATTAATAGCTATACTAAATGGCTACAAAAATGTGTGTAAAATATCATTTCTAATTGCAGACTTTTTTTTTTCCAGTTTTTAAAATGATACGTCATTGTCTACTTTTTTTTATCATCTTCATTTCAACAATTCATTTGTTACAAGGGTTAGAAGATGGGCCGAATGTATGCGCTAAACAAGAAACGTAAGTCTTTTTAATTGGATTATTTTTTCGTTAATAATTTTATATATTTAAAAAAATCTCAATATTTTTGTACTACTTATCCTGTTTTTTACCTTACCCACTAATTGATGTGTTTTTTATAGGTATCTTACTACTGTAAGAGTATCATACAATAAACCATATCAAATAAGGTCATTTACTTGGTGCTTAGCATTCCCACCAAGATGCTCAAGATATAGGTAAGTAAAAGTATTTCATTTGAGCTTTCTGTGATGTATTTCATATTGATAGAAAAACAATTTTGTAAAAGAAAGCCTTTTCAATTTACTGTTTTTAAGCAGAGTAATCTTATAAGGGGGGGGAAAATCATTTTCCGCAATATATGACACAATTGAAATTTCTCTTTTTTTTTTTTTATATTGCAGATACAATTTCTTACAGCAGTAGTTCTCATGCCATAGCGATTATTATTTTTAAAGGGAAGGTCAATATATTTTTAACAGATAATGATAAAATAAATGAAAAGTTAACAGAAGGAAATTTAAATTCCCTTGATGAACACAAATTTTAATTATTATAAAATCAAAAACTACTAATAATTAGTTTGATTTCTAAGAATTCTTGACTCTAAATCTGAAAATTAAAAAATCTTGTTTTATTTTACAACTTATTTATGCAACCATGAGTTTTTTATTTTATTATTGGACTTTATCATATTAAAAGCCAAAACAAACATTTCTGAATAACTTATAAAGAATTTTCTGATTTTACATGAAACAAAACAAATAATTCGAATTACATTGATGACTGATGACCTTTAAAATGCTAGATTATTTTTGAAGTAAGAAATTGAATATTTGTAATTGGGTGATGCTGCATTTCATTATAATTATTTAATTTTAATATTATAAATAATAAAATTCTGAATACTTTAATTTTAAGTTTAAAAAAACTCTGCTGTTCATTAATTGCTATAATGAAATTTTCTGAATAAAATATCTCTATGACACTTAAGATGTATACAAAAAAAAAAATGTTCTCTTGTTGAAGAGGGAGGTGAAAAAAAAAAAATTGGGGATTATTTTCTTAGAAGAAAATTATAAATAAATAAAATAAAATTTGACATTAACACAATATCTGAAATTTATTATGCACCTTTTTGTCTTGCAATCAAAATTGGACATAGCTGCCTGTCCAAACACTTTCATCGTATTAGCTTGGACACAGGCAATTTTCACTAAAAGATGCATGTGATCCATCTGGTTTTTTAATTATTTTATTTGTATATCCGACATACCCCTTGTTATTGGAATTTTTTTAATGTAATTTAATTCAAATAAATAAATACATAGAGATTTTTGAGGAAGAAGAGAATTTATATTAATTTTTCAACTAAATTAGCATTTTTATTATTATTATTATTTTCAAGCATTTTAAGCTCCAGAATTTGAATTCCCCTTCTTCAAATGTTGAGAGGATTCTCATTATTAGATATTTTGATTTTTAAAAATTATGTTATTCATATTGTAAGTTGAAGAGTGTTAATTACAGAAATAAATTGTTTAGTACATTTTTCTTAAAAATTATTTTATATGAAAATTAATAATTATTTTGAAAGAATGTAACAGGAAAAATATATAAATAATAATTAATATTTTGCTTATTGAATACATACTTTCTATGTACTACATATGTTCTTTTTAAGTTTTGGTAAAATTTTAACCAATTTAAAAAAACTTACAATGAACAAAAAATACTTGAAGTTTTAAAAATTTTTGTTACTGAAGCTCCATTTTATTCCAAGATTATGTTTATAAATAATCATTACAAAATGTGATTTTACACTATATTTTAATTTCATGTATATACAATTTAAATTTGTTATAAGCTTTCTAAATGCTTAATTCTGCTCAATCCTTTTCCAAAAAGTTTTCCCCCTTAAGCAAAAATTGTACTATTCTGTCTGAATACTATATATACAAAGCAAGTGCTCTGTGTGAAAAATATATTATATTCCTAACTGTTAAAAAAAATTATCTCTATTTCTATAGAATTGCTTATACAACAGGATATAAAACTGAAGCAAAGGTGAACACCAGATCAGTTAATGCTTGTTGCAAAGGATTTGTTTTAACAGCTGATGAAACAAGATGCATGCGTAAGTTTATTTTGCTTTTAAAATTCATCTTAATCAGTTGAAAACTAAACTGAACATACCTTTTATTACATATTTATTATTATATATTTAAATTATTATTAAATATATGTAATTTTTTCAGATTTTATTACATTTGCTTATTTCAATTTGGGAAATAAATATCTGTAGATCATAAATTATTTGTCGTAGAAATATAAAAGTTTATTCTTATTAAAAAAATATTATTATTTGCTTAATTTATTATTTAATCAATTTAATAAAGAAAGTTAAATTATTTGTTTTTATTTTTAAAATGATCTTTATTTATATAATGAATTCATTAGATGCTTACTTATCAAGTAATTTTTTATCTAATGTATGTGTTCTAAAACCAATTTTTAATTTCTTTTGTTTTAAAGTGTTAAATAAAATTAAACAAAAAAACATTTCAACATTATTTCTTTTTAAGATTCTACAAATCCTGGCATTGATAATTAATCAGTGTTGGAAAATATTACTTCTATATTATGTTCCTTAAATTTCAATAATTAATAATTTATTCCACATCTCTCTTATTCAAGTTTTTTTCCTGCTTATTAAAATGAATAATTTTTTTTATCTATAATGACTCTGACCGAATGATTACAACAAATTTTTTTTGTTATTAATTTATATTATATTTTTGTATTTAAATTTATAAAAAAAAATTCAATATATTTTAAAATAGGCTTTAATTATTTGAAATTTTTGGATTTAAACATATTATTTAAGGCATTTTTTAAGTTGGTTAAAAAATATTGATATTTAATAAAATGAGAAAAAAAAAGATATGTTCTTGTTGGGAATTTTTTTCCTTTAAAATGTTACTAATTTTTAGTTAATTTAGTTTTCATGTCTTATATTTTGAAATAACCTCTTTTTTTTTCCTTACCTATTTTTAAAAATAAACGACATATTTTTAAATTTTATGTTTGCTTGTTTTCAAAACATTACTTTTAAATAAATAAATAATGTAATTTTTTTTTTTTTTTTTTTTTTTTTTTTCCCTTCCCCTTTCCTTTTTAGCATATTGTACAAATTCTTGTATCCATGGCATTTGTGTCGGACCTGAAGAATGTGAGTGCCAACCAGGTTTTGGAGGACTTACATGCAATATTTGTAAGTTTATTGTACTTTATCGAAATATGACAGCATTTTATTAAAAATGCTTTTTCTGTTCTTATTAATAAAATTCTAAATTATTTATTCTATGATCTGTATTAAAATATATTTTTTTTCTTTCCATGCTATGTAGTGTATCATGGTAAGATTATCTTGTTCCTCTGCTCTGTTTGTTTAATGTGTTTTAAAGAAACTTGCATGTATAAATCTGGCAATGCATGAATTTATTTTAGCTTGATTCTTCTATAACCTATTTGCATATAATTTCTTTAAAATGATTTTTTAATGTATATAGCAAAATGAACTGAAAAACAATGAAAAAAATCTCTGAAACTAAAATTTTAAAACAAGGCTTATTATATCCTTATAATATCCTGCTTATTAAAATGCATAATTTTTCTTGAACTTTGAGGACTCTAACCTGAAAAGATTACAAAATATTTCTTTGGTATTGATTATTTATATTCTAATTTAATATTTTTATATTAAATTACAATATAAATCAATGACAAACTTGTAATCTTATCTCTTATATAATATTGTTTCTGTGATTCAATAATATGAATAAACAATAATGAAAGATTTAAAATTACCTCAATTTATAAATTTATTTTTATAATTAAATTTTTCAAAATCAAACCAAAACTACATATAAATAACTTTAAATTTTCCAAAATTAAAAACAAGATCTAATAAAGTATTATGTTTTGCAATTAATATGCATGCCATTATATGTATCTTAAAGGTACATTTCTTTTATATTAACTTATTTGCATTGGAGCTTTGTTTAAATATAATGCATCTAAGACTGTGCTTTCAGAATTTGAAATTCATAAAAATAACTTTCACATAATCACATGTATAAATTAGTGCTAATTCATTTGCATAATATGATTACATTGGATATAATTATTTTAATATATTTATGTTGTTTATAATTTAAAATTGGAATATCCATTAATTTTAAAATTATTTTCTACTCTGAAAAATTTAGCTGTTGTGTGTATTTCCTTTAATATTTTAAAATCATATAAACATTTATTTTCCAACTTTCTTTTCTTAAAAACTAAATCTTTTAGCTTGCCCTTCTGGTAAATATGGACATCAGTGCGAGCGAGATTGCATTTGTCAAAATAAAGCTCTTTGTGATCCTGTAAGTGGTATTTGTGCATGCAAACCAGGTATGATTACTTACATTTTTTTAATTGTAAATAATTTTATAATTATTGTTTCTTAGTTATATTGTTATAACTTTGGTTTGTATTTTTTTGTAATGAGAATTTTTAGTTATCTTATCCTACTTTTATTGTACTGTAGGCTGGCAAGGTTCAGATTGCAGTGAACCATGTGATGAGAATTACTATGGCTACCATTGTGAACAAGAATGCCGTTGTGAAAATGGTGCTTCCTGTAATCCTATTTCTGGTGCTTGTGAATGTGCTCCTGGTTACAGAGGCCCATTGTAATTACCTTTTGTACCTTTTATTACGATTTCATTGAATTTATTTTTTAAAAGGAAATTTGGAAAAGTTCCAAATAGTTTTAGCTAAATTCATGATTAACTGATTTATCATCTATGCCATAAACCTAATTATTATTCTGAAGTTATTCTACTTTCAAGTTTATTTCTCTATTTATTTATCAATTTTATGGGGAAATGGCTTTTTAAATTTAATTTTGTTAAAATAGTATTTATATATTTAAATGTGTTAATTTTGATTAAATCATAGATATTTATTTTGTCTTAATTCAAATATTCAGAGGATATAATTTTAATATTATAACAAAGGTGGCTTTAAGAATATATATATATATTTTTTTAACTGTACAGATGTACAGATCCATGTCCTGAAGGTACTCATGGAGAATCATGTGCTAATAAATGTGATTGCCAGAATGAAGGTACATGCAATCATGTGACAGGAGAATGTTTTTGTCCTCCTGGCTGGACTGTAAGTACTGATTATTTCAACCCTAAAAAAAATATTATTATACTATACAAAATGTTAAAAAAAAAAGTTTGGAATGCCTCTACTGTAATATTATTTATATTACACAATTTATGCAATATGATCTAAAAATCTATATATTCATGAACTTAAACCCATAAGTTTTGATGAATGAAAGCACATACTTTTGATTCTCTAACAGAGTTCAAGTTATTCTATACATAGTGCAACATGTTCGACATGCAGCATTAAATTTTAAGTGTGCTAATGAGCATATCAAAAGAGCCCATTTTTCCTTCATGTTATTGACATTTTTTCAAAAAACCTGGTCTTATTCTACAGGGCATATTGAGCTTTGGAAGAAATAATAAGTCAACTAAGATGACAATATGAAGTACTGCAGAAAATATTAAGGAGCACTTTCTCAAATCTCCCTTGAAACCATTGTAAATACTATCTGGCTAAGAAAGTTTTGTATGGAACATGTCAATGCATTTTGAAGAAGCTAAAATTTCTTGGAGGGAGAACATGGTTATTTGTTTAATCACTCAGAGGGAACAAATTATATGATGAGCAATGAATAATCCTCATGTGATTCAATTACTTGATGGCAGCATATACATGAACCACTGCACGAAGACAGCATATGTATGAGCCATTGCAAAATTTATGTGAATTTTTAAAACCATGCCACATCAAGTCGATCTCTTTCACAGATACAGTCAATGCTGAGCATTATGAAAAAAAATTGTGGAATTTTCCCATGCGTCTGAATGCCAGGAATGGCATTTCCAGTCTACTTCCCTCACAGCCTGTATTTCAAAGATAGGGGTGAAGTTAGTTTGGTTTCCTAAAGAGCTTTTAGCTCTTAGATAACCAAATTTTTTTTCTTATGCAACTATTAAAACAATGTATATATGTAAGTACACATGCCAGTAATAGAACTTGTTGCAAAATGTGTCTTACTATATGTTACTGCATTAATAATTTATGCAAACAAGTGAATAGTTCACACTTTGAGCATCTATTGTGATTTCATTTATGAAACATAAATTGAATTATATTCAGTTGTAACTGCAAATACATGTTTAAAAAGTTATTGTATAAACTCATTAATATATTAACTTTTGGATCATAATTGTTAAAATGTATTGAAAGTAAAATTTGATGTATCTTATACATACATCTATATATAATGAAGTAATTTCATTAATATCATAACTTCATTATCTCACTTTCCAGTTAAACTTTTGAATTTTTATATAAACTTTTTAATAATTTAGATAATTACATAAAACTACTATTTTTAATAAATATAATTAAATAGTTACAAAATTTTAAAATATGTAGTCTAAAAATTCATGCTATATTTAAAAAATAAATAGAATAGGCATTTGTCCCATAGTTTTCAATTTCTTTCAAACATTTTTTTTTAGTATATTATTCAAATATAAAAAATTAAAACAATTTAAAGTATTTTTAATTTAACAATCTGCCATTTTATTTTGCATTTTTAGAAAACATAAAACATTGATTGCAATTTTAAAAATTTAGGTATGGATATGTTTTATAACTAAATCATTTACTTTATATATATTAGGGTGCAGTTTGTGCCAATCCATGCTCTCCTGGTTATTATGGAAAAGAATGCAAGGAAAGATGTGCATGCTATAATGGAGCTTCATGTGATCACTTAACTGGAAAATGTACTTGCACTGCTGGATATAGGGGTGAACGTTGTCAAGATGAATGCCCCCTTGGTACATGGGGTTTAAATTGTTCAAGTGTAAGTTCAGAAAATTTCTTTAACATTTTAATAAATTGTAACTCAAATTTTTTGTTTTAGTTATCCTGTGAATATACTTAAGATAATTATTAATAGAATTAATAATTATTTATTGTATCATATTACTTGATTGAGGATTTATTTATTATATATTAATTATTCAGAACAAGTTGTATATCTCCTGTTAGAGATTTTTAAATTTGTCAACCAATAATGTCTAATAATTAGTGTAATTCACTATTAAATAATATAAATATGCAGATATAGATTTTTAATTTTTATTTTTAGAACCAAATAATATTAAACATTTCTATTGTTGTTGACCTTACAATTTTGCTTTGCACAAGAAAGAAAAAGAATCAGGCAAAGGCAGGTTAAATATATACAAATTATTATTGGTTTTGACCTCTATAAATCTTGCTAGATTACTTTTAATTATGTTCTTAGTAATCACTGTATGTTACAATTGATGTGTGTAATATATAACAAATTATTGTGTTTCCTTTTCCTGCTATATTTTATTTAGAATCCTTGTATATTTAAAAATAATCTATCAATGATATTTTCTTTATTTGAAATATTTTATTTATCTCTTTTATATTTCTAGAATTGCAGCTGTGATAATGGTGCTAATTGTGATCCTGTTGATGGTACCTGCATATGTCCTGCTGGTTTTACTGGAGAACATTGTGAAAGTAGAAGTATGTTAATAATATTATAACCTTTTCTCATATTGTATCAGCAATGCAAGTGAAGTTATCATCTATTAGATTCAATTTTTTATCTTTCTATGTTCCATATAAAATAAATGATATTTTTGGCTAAAAATTAAATAAAACAATTATATATTTTTAGTAATAGTAATTGAATTTTTCCTTTTTCATTATATTATATATAAAAAGTAAAATTAATTATATTCCAAAAATTGTTTAAATTGAACTTCTGTAAAACAATATTTTTCTCTGTTTAATCTAACAAAATATTTAATATTTCCTTTCTTATTATGACACAATTATTTAAATGGCTCTCAAATGAAAAATCAAGATACCTTCTCATGATTAAAAGACTGTAAGTAACTGGGATTAGTACTACCAGCTTTTTGCCATCGCAATGCTGGCAATTTATTGTGATGCCATAATACTACAGAAGTATCAAAAATTTTTATACTTTAGAATTTCATTTTAAGCTCTGGGGTGAATATCAGATTGTAATTTTTATAGTTACTTGTTTATAAGAATAAGCATTTCTAAACAAATATGAGAAAAACTTTGAAAAATATCAGCTTCTGTAGTAAATAAAATTTAAAGTTATAAATTTTAATTAAAATTTGACAGTATTGATATTCGACAGTATTGATATTATTTTTATCTACATATTGCATGCAAATATTATATACAACTTATATTTTATAGCTTGTTTTATACGACATCTCAACTTTAGCCATGGCAATGTGGTGTTTGTGGAATATATATTTTTTTTTTCCCTTTCAGTTTGTCCTAATGAATACTTTGGGCCAAAATGTGATCAAATCTGCCAATGTAAGCAAGATAACACTGAACTGTAAGTACAATTATTTGATTTTCTTTCATTGTTTAAAAATAATTTTTATATTATAGACTGTTACTTAAAGTTTCATTTTAAATATTTAAACTATGATTTTTTTCTAATAGATTCAAAGAAAAATTTCAAAATATTTTCAAGACATTTATCTAACAATATATCTTTTCAAATTTTTTTAAATTAAAAAATAAATAAATAATGCTTTTATGAATCAATAAAACTTGTAACATAGAAAATTACCATCATTATTATTTTCAATTAATCACTTATTTTTTATACATTTCATTTAAAAAATAAATATGTAATTTTTAAGATTTTTATTTTCATTTTTTAGTTGCCATCCTTGGTCAGGTCGCTGTAAATGCTTACCTGGCTGGACCGGTGATTATTGCAGTCGGCCATGTCCACCTCTTAACTATGGATCTCACTGTGAACAAACATGTGAATGTTTCAATGGTGGTCTTTGTGATCCAGTTAATGGAACTTGCATTTGTGAATCTGGATACTTTGGCAAAAAGTAAAAACTGTTCTAAAATTATTTTTATTATGAATGAAAAGATTTAATTAATTAATGAAATCTTACACAATTCAATTCAATTGATTATTTAATGATTATTGCATTTTTTAATTTTAATTATGCTCCAGGACATCATATAGTGTGTTCTTTTAAAATAACTTATTAGAAGTAATTTCAATAATTCCTATTTATTTTTAATTTTTGTCATGAGATTAATATGTCAACATTTATTGTATATTGCTTAGTAATGTAATTTTCCTTTCTTTAGTTGTGAAGAAAAATGCCCTGCTGGAAAGTATGGCAGAAATTGTGCTAATAATTGCACATGTGAAAATGGAGCTACTTGTTCTCATACATCAGGCTATTGTTCTTGTACTGCAGGTAAAATAAACAATTTATCTTTTCAAAATATATATAACATTTAAAATCTAAAATTATTTATATATATTTTATAATCATAAGTTTATTTTACATAGAATATGAAATTCATTATTAATATACACTGAAGTGACAAAAGTCATGGGATAGCAATATGCAAATTTTCAGATGGCAGTAGCATCGCGTAGAACAGGTATAAATGCGCAGTGCTTACGCAGAGCTTTCATTTCTGTTCAAGTTATTCATGTGAAGAGGTTTTGACGTTATGATGACTGCACGACGGGAATTAACAGACTTTGAACGCGGAATGTTAGTTGGAGCTAGATGCATGGGTCATGCCATTTCGGAAATCGTTAGGGAATTCAACATTCCCAGATCCACTGTGTCAAGAGTGTGCCGAGTATGAAATTTCAGGCATAACATCCACCATGGACAGCGCAGTGGTCGACCGCCTGCACTTAACGACCGAGACCGGCGACGTCTGCTAAGAGTCGTAAATTCTAACAGACCAGCAACACTGCGTCAAATAACCGCAGAAATCAATGTGGGACGTACAAGGGACTTGTCTGTTAGAACTGTGCGGAGAAATTTGGCTTTCTTGGGCTATTCCAGCAGAAGACCGACTCGAGTGGCTTTACTGACAGAATGACATCGCTTGCAGCGACTCTCGTGGGCACGTGAGCATATCGGTTGGTCCCTAGATGAATGGAAAACCGTGGCCTGGTCCGATGAATCGCGATTTCAGTTGGTAAGAGCTGATGGTAGGGTTCGAGTGTGGCGCAGACCCCACGAAGCCATGGACCCAAACTGTCAGCAAAGCACTGTTCAAGCTGGTGGTGGCTCCGTAATGGTGTGGGCTGTCTCTGGTGCGACTGGACCGAACATTGACTGGAAATGCTTATGTTCAGCTACTTGGAGATCACTTGCAGCCATTCATGGACTTCATGTACCCAAACAACGATGGGATTTTTATGGATGACAATGCGCCATGTCACCGGGCTTAACTGTTCACGATTGGTTTGAAGAACATTCTGGACAATTCCAACGAATGATCTGGCCACCTAGATCGCCCGACATGAATCCCATCGAGCATTTATGGGACATCATCGAGAGGTCTGTTCGTGCCCAAAATCTTGCACCATCAACGCTGTCACAATTATGGACGTCTATCGAGACAGCATGGCTCAATATTCCTGCAGAAGACTTCCAACGACTTGTTGAGTCCATGCCACGTCGAGTTGCTGCACTTCGCCAGGCGAAAGGAGGGCCGACACGATATTAAGAGGTATCCCATGACTTTTGTCACTTCAGTGCATATGTGTAATGAATTTTAAATTGCTTTAAATTTCTATTGTTTTTTAGTTTTCCAAATATTTTTATTTTTTTTTAATTTATATATTATTTTTTTAATGTTACATTTATAGAATATTCAAAATATTTTTAAATTTTGATCTGTAAGAGAAAATAGATTTTTTTTTTTATTTACAAGTTAAATGATTTAGAAACTAAAATATTAATTTATTCAGAAGCTAAAGTGTGAGTTATAATAAATTTTTCAGGCTGGATTGGTATCAGCTGCAACTTACCTTGTCATCTTGGTATGTATGGTCTGCAATGTCAAAACAAATGCCAGTGTCAGAATGGAGCTGCTTGTGATCCTGTAACAGGAAAGTGTAGTTGTACAGCTGGATATGTAGGAGAACATTGTGAACAGAAATGTGAGGTATTATTATTTTTTTTTATTTTTTTTATTTCATCTTTCTTTCAAACTTTCTGCAATAATTATAAAATCATTGAAAATTTATTTAAAATACTTGTGAAATTCAATTATTTTTAAAATTTGTCAACTTTTAACATTTTAGTCTTATTTGCAATTAAATAACATATATATTGATGAATCTTGTTGATCAGTTGTTTAAAAATGATTGATTAAATTTATAATATATTCATTTTGTCATGCTATCCAGGTTATTTAATTTATTTTTTTTACATAATTTGTAAATATGGATATGTTACTTAGTTTTTTAATTTATAGATAATGACTGAGAAAAAAAATAAAGAAGGTTGTTCTTTTTATTTACATCTCTTTTCATATTTTAGCCTTTTTTTTTTCCTTTCACCTTGTGTTTATGAAAAGAATTTTTTTTTAAATATAACTATGCATATTTTAGCATGGCACATATGGACTGGATTGCACCCAAAAGTGTGATTGTGAATGGAATCATGCTGACAGCTGTGATCATGTTACTGGGCAATGTCATTGTCATAAAGGATGGAATGGTATGTTTTATTTATTAATTTCAAAAATGCAGTGTAACATTTTCATCATATGCATAGGAATCTTTTTGACTAAACTTTTCTTATTTGTTGTCTTTTTATATTGAACTAATATTTTAGTATAAAATTTGAAGTAGGCTACAATTCTTTTAAATAATTGACTTTTGAAATAAGTAAATAAAGTTATTTAATGTATTTTTATTTGCTTTATATTCTTGTTCTGAATATTAGACACTGGGGTAGTTAATGATTTGATTATGATTCCTCTTCACTTACTTATTTTGTTTTGCTTTTTTTGTATTATTTTCCCTTATTTTCTGATTCATATCCACCCTGCCAATTTTCACATGTATTGCTGCATTTCTTTTTTTAGCAAATATGATTATTTCAAAACATATAGCAATTTTAATTGCTTGGTATCTTCCCCATTGCACGAAGCACAAAAAGAGAATGGATGTGGTTATGAACATCACACTCCAATAATCCAAAGAAATGATCATCAAGTTCCATGCTTAGTCATTTCATGTCAGAAGATGTTTTTCGTTCTTCAATAGTAGAGAATATGCTACTACGAAAAACTGGATCATTCGATTTGTGTTTGTTTCAGTAGCTATTTTAATTGCAAAGTCCACCAGCATTACCATGGGTTTTGATGGGTGCTTTTAAATTTTTATTTAAGTTTGTCTTGGGCAGTATGTTTGAAAAAAAAAGATAAAATATGTAAAGGTTTTTAAAATCTTTTGTAATTGATATCTTATATGTATATCTTGAGAAAAAAAGTGTATGTGTCTTGAGAAAAAACAGTGCATTTTCATGTTTCATGTAAAAAATACATTTTCATGTATTCAGAAGAAAAATAATTCAGTTATTTTATATTATTCTCAGATTTATTTACTGTGAAAATCTTTTATATATACCAATTTTTTTCCATTTGACTGTATTCAGCAATTTCTATTTAGGTATTAGATGTGATAGCCAATGTGACCGTGGACAGTGGGGACCAGAATGTGGAAACATTTGTGATTGCAAGAACAATTCATCCTGTGATATTACTAGTGGTCTTTGTATATGTGAAAGAGGATGGACTGGCAAAAATTGTGATCAAAGTGAGTACTAAAGAATAAACTGTCAATTGAGCTTTGTGGTCTTACGAGCTTCAGTTTACATCAATGTGTGAACAACAACACTAAATTGTACTTATTACAAGAAGCATTTCAAGAATGCCAATAATTGAGTAGTTTTCTGAAATATGCTGTCATTTAAGTATTCTAAATTATGAGTAGATTAGGATTTTTAGTTTATTAGGAGTTGTAAGCTATTTTAATTGTACACATTCCAGTATTTAATATTATTTTATAAAAAAGAAAAAATTATTAATTAATTTTCTTATTGTCTTGAAATTAATTAGATTTTTATATAATGTATACATTTATTTTAATTGATATTTTTGTGTTAAATTTTACTATCATTGTTTTTTTTTTTTTTAATAAAAATTATGTCAAAATGGATCACAGTAAAATTAAATTTTTTTCTTACTCGAGTTGTTTAATGGTATAATTTACATGTCATTTTTCTTTTTTGTTCAATTTTATATAATTTTTGTTGCAATTCTTGCAGTTTTCTACAATATTTAAATATTAAATTGACATCCATTTATTAATAAATTTGATAATTAGCTTTGTATTATATTACAAATTTAACTGTTGCATTAAAAAGTGATTAGAATTATTTTTAATCTTAATTGTAGTTGATCATGAATTATTAATTCAAATCATTTGCTTTCTGATCTTCCTACTACTAGTCTGTCAATCTGGATACTTTGGGTATAACTGTACTGAAAAGTGTCCGCCCTGTGTTAATAGCAATGGTACATGTCATCATGTGTCTGGACGTTGTCACTGCAACCCTGGTTTTACTGGTCTAAGTTGTAGTGAAAGTGAGTATCAAAAATATATATTATTTATTTTATTAATATATTTTATTATTAGCATAAGTTGTAATATAGCATTTTATTTTATGTGATGATTTTCAATGAAAATTTTCAGCTTGTCCTTCTGGGCACTACGGACCTCGTTGTGAATCCCAATGCAAATGCAAAAATTATGGACAGTGTAACCCTGCCACTGGGGAATGCCAATGTCCTCCTGGTTGGAAAGGAGATGATTGTAGCATACGTAAGTATTTCTTATATTCTTTATGGGCTACACAGCTGAATTTCTTATTTCTTTTTTGCTATAATTCTGAATAAATATTTAATATAATTTAAACTACGAAAAATAGGACATAATAAAACATGATTTTATTTTTACTTTTGTGAGTCATTATAAATTAAGTGATATTGATAAGGCCACTACAATACAAAATATTATATATTTGTTATTAAAACTTGATTGCAGTCAGTAAGTTTTTAAAGATAGAAGAGTTCTGAAGAAAACAATTTGATTAATAGTAATTGTAATTGGGTAATTTTCAATTATAGATAGAATAAATATCAATTTTAATTTATAGGAAAGTAAAGTAATTTTTCTTAATGTCTATTTTATTTTTAGCTTGTCCAAATGGAACATTTGGGCTTCTCTGTAAAGAAAATTGCAGCTGCTTAAATGGAGGCAGCTGTCGCCGAAATGATGGTGTCTGTCGTTGCTTACCTGGTTGGATGGGTTCTCGTTGTACAGAAGGTATTATATAAATTTACTTTCTACTGAAGCAATTATAAATGGTTAAATAGTTTATGGTAATATCATGGGAAAAGAAGTTAATATTAATTGGAATTATTTTATGCTTTTATCAAAAGCAAAGTATGATCATAAAAATTAACTGAATATTTTTAAATTATTATACAAATTTCAAAAGAATGCTGTGTATTAGAGAAAAATTCATATATTATCAATTATGCGTGAAAGTATATAAAATGTATAAAAAGTGATAAGTTATATTAGATATATAAATAGCAAAGGAATAACGCATAAAAATGCTCATCACAATTCATGTATTTTCAAATATTTTTTAACTTTATGTTAATAATGCTCTAATTTTTATAATGAAAAGTGTATTGAATTGTTAATTATTTGCTCTTAATTATGTTATAAATAATTTTATTTCTTAGTTAATAGAAGGATATATAGGACATGTATTATTTTAGTGTTGGTGATCTTTAAGTATTTTATGTTAAAAAACTTACATGATTTTTTTTAAATTTAAATGAAATATGATGTTATTTAGATATAACTAAAATGCATTTCTCTTATGAAAAAAAAATTAATTAAATATTTATATATATATATTTTAGTTTGTCCAGAAGGTTATTATGGAGACCATTGCATGCAACAATGCCAATGCAAAAATGAATACTACATTTGTAACTCCATATCTGGGTGTATTTGCAAATATGGCTATGGAGGTGATAATTGTGAAATACGTAAGTATTTTTCTTTTGTATTTTATGGAGTCATTAAAAAGGCTCGACTATAATCAATTTTTTATGATTTGTTAAAGTGTATTAGATCAATTGAAAATTGTAACTTAATTTTAATTCATTGTTTAAAAAATATCCTCTTAAAAATATATCATTACTTTTAGGTTTGATGGGACAAAGTATTCAAAAAATTGATGAAGATGGTTCATCCTCAAGTGCAGGAGTTGTTGGAGGAATTACTTTAGCAGTTGTTTTGTTGATAGCTATTGTTCTGGTAATATTGTATTATAGAAGACGTCTAAAAAGATTAAAAGATGAGCTAGCATATGTAACGTAAGTATTATATATATATATATATATATATATATATATATATTTATTGTGGAAAATTTTTTACATTTACATCAGTTTTAATTATTTTATTATGTTTTTATTTAATATGTTTAGATTCTATTTAAATATATATATAAAAAATATTTTACTCACAAAAATCAAAATTATATCAATTTTACTCTATGAATATATTTTATTTTATGGAAAATATTTTAATTCTTTATTTTTCTCTTTTTAGATATGCTGCAGATCCAAATCCATCACCAGGTATTGTTTTTTTTTTTTTATTTTTTTTTAAATAAAACTATATCTTTATTAAATATTTTCATTTATTTGTTAAAAAAAGTAAGAGGTAAAGCTTGTAAAAACATCAAAATATTTTTCAATTATTGTAGAATATATTAAAAAAAGGATATTTAGGACGTGAATTAATTGCTTGTGATATTTGCAAATACAAGTTTTAACTTTAATAATTGTTACATTTTTTTTTTTTTTCCAGATCGCAGACATTTTGATAATCCTGTTTATGCTTATCAAGGTGTTCCTCCACCAACCACATCCTTGAACAATACAGGTACTAAGCATATTTATAATGATTTGGGGATGAAGAGCAATCTTAACAAAGCAAAGTTGGGCGATGAAGATTCAGAGACTTATGCTTGTGCAGAAAAAGGGTATGCTCTCTCTTAACCCTTGGTAGTGTAGAGATAGATGAGGTTTTTATTAATATTGCCCATTTGGTCCCAATTATTAAAATCTTCCTGTCCAGTTGAAATTTTTGAAAAGTTGAATACCATCTTGATTTAAAGAAAATTTAAATGTTTATTTCTTTAAATTATTATTTTATTAAAAATTTCAAAAAGGAATTTATAAGTGTAAAATATAGATAAATATTAATTTCATTCAATATAAAAAAAAAAGCAACACTGGGATATAACTGTCACAGTGACCAAAAAAATGAAAAATTGCAATGACATGATTTTTGATTGATTTCTTATTACTGATTTTTGATTGGTTTCTTATCATTATCATTACTGTAATGTGATAACATGCATCTTTTGTAGATGTAAAAAGAAGTAATTACCAATAATATTTTTTTTTTAAATCTTCGATATTTTAATTTTTGTAATTGATTTAAGATGATTTAAAATTTCTATGCAAGAAACATGTAGGATCTTCCATAAAGATCACACTCCACAGTTGGAGAACAAATGGACAACTAATGGCAAAACATAAATTGTCCCTATTAATGAGGTACTTCCAATTAAAAGAGAAGTAGTAAGTAAAAGTAATAGTTGTTAAATCTAATTTTTATTAGAAACATACCCTGATTTTTCTAACTCAACAATCTGAAATCAAATCCGAAATAAATCTTTTTTCTTTTTTAATTTAATAATTATTAGATGATAAATGAAAAGAATATAAAGTGATAAATTGTTTTTTGCTATATCGCAGTGATACTGGATATGGAATTAAAGAAAATGTATAAATGTATATATTGCATTATCATAAGACTCTAAATTGAAAGAGATGATTCTAGGGTAAAATTATTTAAAATTTTATTTTATTCTGCTAAACAAATGTCATCAGTATGTATTGTTTAAGTTTGTTATCAATAGGTTTTACTTCTATCCATTATTAATCACTACTGTAAATGCTTAATATGGAATAAGTTCATTTTCATTTTTATTGGAATATATTTAAGAGAGCACAAATTATTTCAAACGTAACATTATTAGAATATAATAATTAAAAAAATTTTTATACAACCAATTTTATTCAAATCTATCATTGGCATTCTATTATGCACCAGCAAAAGATTTAAAAACCATAACTTTTTTTTTTTAATTATATTTATTTTTAATTAATTAGATATAATTAGTTTTAAAATTAAAAAATTGTTTTATTTATTATTTATTTACAAATATTTTTAGGAGCCTGTGGTGGTTTTGGGGATGAAGGATGCTTGAAATCTAAAGTAGACTTAGAGTTTAATCCAAATATATATCACAGTATTGAAGACATCAAGCCCAATTTATCTAAAAAGGAACCGTTCTATGATGAAGTTAAAGACAGAAATTGTGATGGTAGTAATTCTATGGGCTATTTATTTTAGTATTTTTATAGAAAACACAATTTTTAAATATTTCAATTTAATTTCCATCTACATCACAAAAATTTTAAACAGTCAATAAAATTTTTGCATTTGTCAAAAGCTTAATCTTGAAAATAATTTAAATGGCTTAAAAATTGTTTACTGTAACTTACATTTTGCTTTACTAATTACTTTTAAAATGTAGAAATTCATCTGAAGGCACTATTTACTGATAGAAATAAATAATTAATATGAAAAAATTATAAAATTTATGAAGAACAATTGCTAATTCAGATATTAAAAAGTTGCTCGTTTTCTTCAAAAATTGCATACTAGAAAATAAATTGGAAAGGATATCCATGATTTTAAACATAAGAAATTAACAATTAATTGAAATTGACAATTTTATTTTTAAATAAAAATTAAGTTCTTAATAAATCTAATATGATCTTTCATCAATCAAGGGGTGAATATCTAAACATTAACCCATGCAGGTACACTTGATCATATTAAGCAATATAATGACATATATAATATAATATTAATGACATATATTGAGTGTAAATTAATGAGTCAAATCTCTTAAAAATTGAAGGACATGCTGTTATTCCTTAATCTAATATGCCTGGACAGATATAAATTATGTAACTAGGAAATTGAAATATCTTAGCCATTATTAAAAACTTCATTATTTTCTGTGCTTTTTTAATGCTAAAACAAAACTTCAATTTTACTCTTTCTTCGTTATTTTTGAAATTACTTGCATCTTTTCAATGATTCTATATTTCTAAGTTACTTGTAACATTCCTAATAATATATTGCTAGTAGTGCTAAAAATATTATATGAAAAGAGTGATTTATTTATATATTATTTTTTTTTTTTAGTGAAAGCGTCTTCTTCTAGTGATGCTGGCCTTTATGATCATTTGCAACATAACAGACCTACTAATGACATCAAGCCACAATATCATAGAATGGAAGATTCTTTAAAGAAAGGGCAGCGTGCAAAAGACCTGTAACTCTCTTGTCACCGTGTCCCTCGGGACACCATTCCTTAGATTTGCAGTGAGCTTATGCATTACACCCAATTTTAAAGTTCTAAATATCAATAGAATGGAATGAAATAGTTTTGCTATAGGGTATTTAAGGATTCTGAGAATCTAGTAGAAACTTGAAATTTAAACTGTAGTTTTTAAAACTTTACAAGCAATTCCTATTTTTTTTTTTTCCCCAGGGAATCAGTTAATGGATTAAAAAAGTAGATGATCTTTATTTATATTCTTGCATTTTTAACTTATAGTTTCCAATTACAGTGTACACTTAGCGCTGAACGTGTATTTCGGTGCTTTTGTAAAGAAAGTATAGCATAGAACTTTTTATGAGATATTTTCTGAATCATTTTGACATAGTTTAGATATTTCTAGTGAATTGTAATTTTATTAGATACATAACATATAGTGGTATGTTATCCTGTATGTCTACAATCAAGAATCAAAATGTTTAATTCACACGACATTGTTGTCTTTTTAATTTAAACTTAATACTGAAAGAAATTTCTAAATCATAATTTGCATATTAATTTCAATAATATATAATTCTGTTCTTTCATTTTCAAACAATCAATTCATGATAGCTTGCTATTATATGTTTTGAATATGAATTATGCCACTAATGAAATTAAAAACTATGAGTAGTTTTCAAGATTTGAATGTTTTACAGTAGCTATCACCTTGTACACTAAACACTCAGTACCGAATTCTGGTTAGTTGTATAATGTAGTCAGATTTTAAGCTGTGATCCATGAGCAGTCTAATTTAATTTCTCTTCTGTGTGTGTTCTTTGCTGAAAACCATGACTTTTTTAAATTAAATTTTAAATATATTGGAGAGAATCATGAACCATATAGATTTGAAATCACTTATAATTATTGACTATTAATTCTAAAGCAAATAATGCATTTGACTATCAAAAACAAAAGAATGAAAGGTTGTTAATATTCTAATTGAGCTTTTAATATGAATGTTCAATTTTTAGAACAGTTGTGTGTCTGTGTTCATGTTAATCATTCAATTTTGTCAGTATCTATCTGTAAATATATGTATATGAGTTTTATTTTTATAACGTGTTAAATGTGTAATTAAAACAACCAAAAGGACAGTTGAGTTTTAACATGTAAGTATTTTAGAAATATAAATGTAATATTTTTAGTTTTTAATCAATTTTGTCTCTTAAACTTGACAGATAAGTATTAGTATTTTGCTTGTGTAATTTTTATGCTTAGTATAAAAATGCATTACACCTAATGCATTATTTTGTGTGTGTGTAAAATTTATTAATGTATTTGATTTCCTTTAGATTTTATTAACTGATTTATTCAATAAATTTACATTTAAGTAAAAAAAACTGTTGTAACTATAAAATTTTAATTTCTTTTTATACAGATTTAATAATCAATTTAGTGATGAAAAAATATTAATGTGTTAAATGTATCAATTAAAATTCACTGCTGAAATTAAAATGTACGATTCCTTTTTGTATATTGAAAATTCAATATATGATACAAGACTTTTATCTCGTTTTACATTTTTTATCTATGTCTAGTTTTTATCAGATTTTAAGATTATTTCGTATGTACTTTACAAATTAATCCTTTTGTAGTACCATGCAAAATTAAATAGCTTATCCACACATTACAAGTACTGCCATGAAAATATGTATTATATAAAACACTGCTGATTATTAAAAGTTTAAATAATATTTATGTGTCTTGATGTAAATTTTTTAAGTCATGCATGAACTTTTAATTTATTATTATTCAATGTAGAAAAACTCTGTTCTTATAAAAAGATTAATTTTTTTATCATGAAAATGCACCCGTTTCTACAACTTGAAAGCCTTTTATATTTAAGAGAGGAAACATAATCTAAATCACAGAAAATAAATTCTGATTAGTTTAAAAGTAAGATATATAGTGTCAGGAACATTGAATATGGAGAAAAAAATTTAAGATTTATAAATTATTTCTGATTCTGTTTTACATTTTAAATAAACCCATACCATTACGAAAAATTTCTTAAAATATATATCTTTTCAAAAATCAAAGTTCAAATCAGGTTAGATTGATCAAATTTTTTTTTTTTGATAAAAATATAAATGCAAAATTTTAAATCCTTGAGGCATTGAAGGTTTTTTAATTTCTGTAATATTTTAATATTGCTTGCAGTACTAACAAATAAGAGATGTCTAATACTGAATATGACATCAGAAAATTAATTGCTCTTGTTTATAAATTAACATTATATTTAATTTCTTTACCTCATTTAGTATTTTTTTTTTTAATTTTTATTTTATTCTACATAAATATTTGGGATACTTTTTAAAGAAAATTTATTATATTTTATGGATGCAAATTATAAATTTCATCAATATGACAACATTTCACATGCACATTCCAGTCAATGGATTTCCATCTGGTTGCCAAGTTTTTAATATAATTTTTCTTCAATAGGTAATATTAAATTAATAATTTAAGGATTGTGATGAATCTTATGATTCATTGAGGTTTATGTATATATATATTTTTATTTTGCTCTAAAATTGTACCATGATTTTTCTTCATCTTACTACAAGCTTCATATTATATAATTATTAAATTTTCTTTCTAAGAATAGTAATTTTTCACATTTTAAATGAGGCCATACTTTCCTGTTTCAAGAACTAATATCTTACTAGTATATATAAAATAAATTTAAAAATGTTTAAAAATAACAATTATTTATAATACTTTCTTATTTGTATTATATCTGAAGTTATCAATTCAGAATTGTTCTACTCTGTAGTTAAAACAAATGGGAGATGGTTATTGATGGCGGAAATTTTTGAATGACCAGTGTCAAACCCAAATTCTGAAGTTAAATTCTGTTTCAGCATTATTTGATGAATTTCAAAGAAATATTTCTAAATTTTTCAGTGGATTATCTTTTTCTTATTCTAAAATGGACAAAAAGTTTTTCTAATTTCTATCAGTATTAAACTGCAACTCAAATGCTATTTTTTAAAAAATATTTAACTATGACATTAGAGTAAATCTTTCCATACATTTTTTAATGGTTCTGCCCATCAAGAAGATGAATGAATTTTGAATCATAAAAGTTCTTAAATAATATATTCAACAATGGAATTCTTAACATAGTATAGAACTATAATAACTTATATTAAACGTTCAAAATTTTTAAGTCAATAATGAAAATTGTTATATTGTGATCTTTGTATAAATTTAAGAACTTAAAAATAGTAGAAAATACTAGGTTTACACAATGAGAGAAGATTTTTTTTTCCTTTTATTAATTGTACATCATAAAATGTATCTAACATTGTCTTTTAGTGATTGATTTATATACAGCTATAATAATGTTCTATGGCAGGACAAACTGCATCATGATGTTTGTGTGCAAATCCAGCTCGGTGTTTTTCAGAAATTTGTTTCCAAAGCCCCACAGTGGGGCTTTGGAAACAAATTTCTGGAAAAAAACACCAAGCTAGATTTGCGGCTCTGGAAACAAATTTTATAGAACAAAATGATGGTTTATTGTACTATATACTTATTACATTACACAAATTGGTATAGTAAGGATATAAAATGCCAAATAAACTATTTTAGTAAAATTGATATTTCAGTCACACCAAAAATCTGTAGTAAATAAAATAACAGAAATTATTGTTTCATAAACTTGTACAATACAAACAATACACATTTGATTTCAAGTTTTTATAAATATGAAACTGAAAATCAAATGCTACTTTTTATTACTAAACAATCATTACTCAAACTCTTTCCATAAATTTTTGAATAGTTCTGTCAATCAAAAGAATTTGATTACCAGTTTAAATATGAAACTATATAAGATACTGGTTTGGTAGGCAACTTTATAGGTCATAGTAGTGATTGTTATATTTTCTTGCATACTACATAACAAATTTGTTTTGATATAATTGAATTTTTTAGCTAATTTGGATTCAATTAAAAGGGCTAAGGAGATGAATCACTCTTGATTAATACTAAATTTCAAGTGACTTATTTTCAGTTTTGAGAAGGACCGTTTTTGCAGATGTACATAATAGTAATTAGTTTGTTAATATTATTAGTCTTGAAAATAATATTAATCTTAGAAGACAAAAACTGTGAAAATTTTTGATTTGAACTTGTAGCATGCTTGTTGCTGCGTTATCTCAAATTTATTCAAATATTGTGAAGTACTAGAAACAATAAAATTGAACATTTTATAATCGAACTACTATAAAACTCGATAATTCATGAATCCATGGTGTGTCAAAAATGACTAACGATTAATGACTTTCGATTTCATTAAATAAATCAATGCAATCAATATCGCCTTGTGATATTGCATTTAAGAGGCACTTCCTAAGGAAGTAAATAACACCTATCAATAGATGGCGCTATTTCAAAACGGTTTGGAGTTATTTATTAATGTGGCAGCCCTTTACTTCGTTGCCATGGCTGCTCATGAAATTTATTTTTTCTAATACGCATGCTTCGTAGTGGCATCTTACGTTAAAATAATCCTGAAGAAGTGAGCATAATTAACAGCGTCCGGAATGATAAAAGTATACGAAATTATATTTTTTTCAATACAGAAAATACATTACCCCTTGCCTAAAATTCAAAGAGTGATTTATTCTTAAATTATCTTTTGATTTCGTCACTTGTGAAGTCTATGAAGATTGTTCGGCAGATGAAAGACATTCGGGAGTATTTTCAAATAGATCCCTAACCTACTCGTAACTTGCATAAAAATACTTTGCATACTTGCATTTCATCAGCATGAAAATAGTTTTAAAATTCTTAGCAGCATGATTAAATGTCTACTAATCTTGTCTCGCATAAAATAGTAACACTGAATGTACCGCATCCATGTCTCTACAAAAGTGCAAAAAGAATCTTGATTTTAAGGGTCTCATTTTGTGTATAATTTACTACAGTTACAGCGCAATATTCCAGGTTGCAAGATTGGCGACTTCTTCAGGGGGCACAGTATTCTAAATTTCAAAATCAGTCTTTTATGTTCCCGACATTGTACGTGCACCAAAGGTGCATATTCCAACGCAATTTTCCCTCTCTATGTTTGACTGGTTTATGAAATCATTTAAGATAGCAAATCATGCTAGTTCTATTGCTTTGAATTCTATTGATTTGCAGAAAAGCACTTCTTGGCAAATCTTGCCTAGGAAAAGTGTATATACAAAACAGATCGGATTAAAAAAACTATGGGAAATTAAAGATCATTTAAAGACTCATTTTCATTTCTCCTTGCGGTGAAATTGAAAAAAAAAAAAAGAACTAAACTTTACAGAACCACCAAACCAAACCTCATATTTAATATTGGTGAAATCAGATGATAAATTGCCAACGAATTAAGGTAAAAGAGTTTATAAATACAATATCCTAATGAAAAATGATGGTTTATTTGACATTTGGGTTAGAATATGCAGTCTAATCCTCATTTTTTCGTACGTTTTGGGAGAGGGACGAATAGATATACACAAATATAATGCATTTGGTTGGTTAAATTCTAATGTTTACTACCTACAAGATATTGATTAAACTGCATTTTTAACAGCACACTGTATGGCATTTATGAAAATATATTTTTGATTTATTAATCTAACTTTATACACAAAATAAATTAAATTCACACAAGGTACATAAATCGAGCAAATTTTTTTAATTGCACTCAAATTCGAAATATGAGAGATTTTCATTGAATATATTAAAGAAATAAATATGGTAGCATTCCAAACAATTTTATATTTACAAATTATAAGATTGGGAAAAGGTTCAAGTAAACCTAAAATATTTTGTTAATATGTTTGGACTGATTAAATACTCATAATTAATGCAATATATCATTTATATTTATCAGTTAATGTATGAGTATTTTACACAATTTGCAGTTGTTCTTAGAAATATGATATATTTCTAAGAACAATAATAACTAGAAAAATAACGAATATACTTTTCTATCGTACTGCATCATTACAATTTTTCATTACGATATTGTTCAAAACAGAAGAAGTAAATGCTTAATACATTTATTCAGTTTTTAAAACTATCCAAATTGAGTCACAAAAGATAACTTTTTTGGAAAAAAATCATAGAATAAGGGCCGTTGGGATTTGGCGTCAAGAAATATTTTTGCCAAACTGCGCCAAGTAACTGGTTGCGATTATAAGTAAAGTGAATCGCAAACAATACACGAAACATGAGTTACCACATTTGGTGACTAATCACACATTTGGTGCCACAAAACAGTCACCAAATTCCAACGGACCCTATTTTGCGATTTGACCACTTTTTTTTTTTTATTTTAATAATGAAGTATAAATTTAAAGAAGACAAAATAATTTAACGAATTCTTCAATATAAATGCTTAAGAGGGTGTATATTTCCTATATCCTTTTAACATGCTCACAAAATCCAATTTTTCATTAAATTAATGGTTAATTAAACAATCGTATTTAAGGAAATGGAATTGCACTCACCTTTGCCATGGTCTTTATTGATCGTTGTCCATTGGTCCTTTCCGTATTGGTCGACATTCATTGAAGAGTTTTACTCTTAGATTTCGCAGCACATATTTATAATACATTTCTTCTAGATCCAGTGAAACGATGTTGACCTCTGAAGATTTACAGCAACACTGAATTTTTACACTGTTTGAAATATTATTCAAAATGCAGATTTCATTGTTTAAATTGAATTCACTCAACAGAGTTCTTAACAATTAACTTTCTTGTAACAATGCAAAATCTGATTGACATTCCATTGTTTACATAAGAAAGCATTCCTATGTAAACAATGGAATTAAAAATTTGTTAAATTAATTTAAATTTCAATAAAATTTAAATTAAATTTCACTACATTTAAATTTTTTAATTAAATGTAGTGAAGGAAATCATTAGGTCATTTTATAAATAAAACAAAAAAAATCTATTCAATGTAAGATTATATTACAAATGAAACAAAAATTAAATTAATGCAATTGTATTTTTCAAATGAAATGAGAATCAAATGAATGTAAAGGTTTTTTTTTTTTTTTTAACAACAAGCGATACAAATAAACAATACATGTAGTCACTTTACAAAAGGAAAAAAAATCAAAGTCAAATTTCACAAATGATTTTTTTTTTTTTAATGACACAAGGGCCTTGTTATGTCGAAACCCATGTCCCCCTGTTTGGGGAGGTCAACGCCCTATGTCCAGAAAAACATCCTGTCTGTGGGGGTGAGCTGACAGGAGAGAGAGAAAAGAATGTAAGAAGTGGGTTGTACTTCTACGACAAAGAGAACGGTCGTGTGGCAGGGCATCTTCGAGTTTGATGTCTGCATAAACTAAAGGGAGTGGAACTTCTGCAACAAAGAGAAAGGTTGTGTGAGCAGTGCATCTTCGAGCTTGATGGCTGCATAAACCTTAATGAGTCGAACAACTACGACCAAAGAGAACGGTCGTGTGGCAGTGCATCTTCGAGCTTGATGGCTGCCTAAATAAAGGAATTAATTTATACTGTCCATTCATGTCTGTGTCATTCTTCGTGTCTGTGTCGAAGATTACTTGAGTTTATTGTTGTGAGTGAGCTATCGAACATTTTGGTCCAGTCTCCCGGAGAAGGATTAGTTGAGCATTAAGATAGAGTGATCCATTGGATTTCCACGAATCGTTGGCTGCATTCTACCATGAGTTCGGTAGGTGAAGTTCAATAATTCTAATGTGTTGGACATTTAGCTTGATTTAGTATATAATGTTGAATTAAAGTGTTTAGTTTGACAGGTTTTGTTAAGTTCTGCAGTGCATTGTTTGAGTGAATTTAAGTGAAAAAAAAACAATGTCTGTTTCTTTAAATCTAAAGAAGGATGAGCTAAAAGAGGTAGCGGAAGAGATGGGCTTAACCATTCCAGTCAATGCTAGAAAAATAGATTTGATCAACCTAATCAAATCCAGTCATGTCTATAGAAGCAGGATTGAAATAGTGCGCAATCTTGTGGATGATGTTTTAGAAGAAAGGAGGGGAAAAGAAACGAGAAAGTGAAATAAAATTAGAATTAGAGAAAGAAAAAAAATTCGAGAGGGACAAACGAGAAAGTGAAATAAAATTAGAATTAGAGAAAGAAAAATTCGAGAGAGACAAACGAGAAAGTGAAATTAAATTAGAATTAGAGAAAAAAAAAAAAAATTCGAGAGGGACAAACGAGAAAGTGAAATTAAATTAGAATTAGAGAAAAAAAAAAAAATTCGAGAGGGACAAACGAAAAAGTGAAATTAAATTAGAGATAGAGAAAATTCATTTGGCCAAACTTGAAAAAGAGTTGGAACTTGCAAAATGGAAAAGGGATTCAGCTAAAACTTCCCAAATTAGCTATAATAAAGGAGTGAGTGATGACTCGTTGTCTTCCTCAACTGAAGATGAGTCATGGCCCAATAGTTTAGATTCTTCAACTTCTAATAAGGAAAATGTTACTTCATTATCAGTTGTGAAGCCAACATCAAACGTGTGTAATCTTACTCCCCGACCATTTTCCAATGTTTATAATTCAAGTTATTTTGGGTCAAATACTTCTGCACAGCAAAAAAACAGTGCAAAAACTGACAATGTTCCAGAAAAAGGTGTTTCTAACAAAGTCAGTACAAAAGAGAATTTGAACGAATCAAGAAGTCAAGTGATTCAAACAGCAACACTTCTCGCCACCAAACTCGAACCTCTCATATTCCTTCAACAACATCATCTGTATTAGAAGCAAGTAAAGAGAAACCTAAATCTATTGAGTCTCGCAGTGTAAAACCTGTGGTTCCTTCTAAGCCTGCATTATCTGTAAAGCCTATGATTTCTAATCAACCACGTACTTCTGTGAAAGAAAATGATGTTGAGGAGAGTGATATAGAAAATTCAAACAGCAAATAGAGAACATTGTGGACTATCCACAGATAAAGTTGATTTTCCATTGAGAAAAATTTGGCCAGTAGAAGGGTTTGAGAAATTGGAATTAACAGGTGATAGTGAAAATTCTACATGCGGAAAATAATTGAGGAAAAAGTACCAGATGCTACTTATTCAACTCATCATGGCGTTTACCGGCCTGAGAAATTACGAGTATTTAATTGTTCCTCAAAGACCATGAATGGAGCTACTATCAATGGATCAGAGATAAGAGTGGACCCATCCCGAGGTGATGGAGTTAAACGAGGAGACCGTGGTGATGGAGACATCCGTGACAGTAAAGATGGTGGCTATTCCAGTGGAGATAAACGAGGAGCCTGTGGAGGAGGAGAATACCGTGGAGTCAGAGGAGATGGTTTCCGTTATGGAGGAGATAGAGGAAGCAGATATGGTAAACCATCATATGGATGTGGTGGAGTCTACACAGGAGTCGTTCAACTATGGGACAGTCAAGAAACAGAGGTGGCAGGTAAGGGAATATGCCCTGAACGGCAAATGCCATTGCCGAACCTCAACTGTTCATGTGAGAGTATAACATATGTTACAGTTGGTGTTTAATATGCTTCAATGGTCTTCAACGTTTAATTTTGAGAATTCATCAACTACTTTTGTGAATGTGCCTTGAAGCTTAAGACATCTAAGTAGTTTATTGCAGTGAGTCGAAATCAAGTGATTAAAAGACTTTCGTGCTCATCAGAGTTGCTATAATTCATCGATTGTCATCTGATTTCCAGTGATACCACATTAGGTGAGACCAGAGTTCCTGGCTGGAGAAAAGTATCCTGATCAACCGATCCAGATCCTTGAAAAACAGGGCGAGAACTTTTCTGAACTGAGTGATCCAGTGTTGGTGAGAAAAATTGTTTATGAAGCAAGTGACTGAAATTTAATGAACTATTTATTGAGTTTAAGTAATAATTATATAAAAGTTTAAGTATTTAAGTTACATATTTAGATTTCTTAAAAATACCAGGTGTTTGTCATTTAAATTAAATTATTCAATTGATAATTTATTTATAGTGATAATTTATATATTATTATTGTTTAGTTATACATGCATGATAGAAATTAATATTACTGAGATAATTCTAGTAAAATCTATTCAACAAGAAAAGATTTCAAAAGTCTATCGAAAGATAAGAAAGTTATGTCGAAGAGTAAATTAAAATCTTTAAATCCCTTTTTAGATTCAGATGGAATCTTAAGAGTAGGTGGACATTTGAGTAATGCGGAATGTTGTTTTGATAAAAACACCCTATAATTTTACCTAAAAATCATACATTTACTGAGATGTTAATTTGTTATTACCATATAAAATATTTTCATGTAGGATTATCTGCTCCTTTGTGTCATGTACGTGTGAAATTCTGGCCTATAGGTGGAAAATATATTTGTAGAAAAATAGTGCATACATGTGTTATGTTTAAAGTAAAACCTATTGTGTCAACACAATTAATGGGTAGTTAACCAAGAGATAGAGTTATCTTGAATTATCCATTTAATGTTTAAGGAGTAGATTTCTGTGGACCATTTTTGGTTAAAATTGGTAAACAAAGAAAGAGTATTGTGTGTAAAATGTATGTATGTTTATTTGTTTGTTTTGTATTTAAGGCAGTACATATTGAGAGTGTTTGATTTATCATCCAAATCCTTTATAGCTGATTTAAAAAGATTTATTGCACGTAGAGGCAAATGTGCAAAATTATACTCTGATAGTGCAAAGAATTTTGTAGGTGCGAACAGAGAAATTCAAAAGTTTCATGAGTTAGTTATTAATCCTGAGATTAAGTTACCTTCATATTTATGTGAAGAAGGTATTGAATGGAAATGTATTCCCCCTCGAGCCCCAAATTTTGGTGGTCTCTGGGAAGCGGCCATTAAATCATTTAAGTTTCATTTGAGAAGAGTAGTTAAAGGTGCTAGTTTAAATCATGGAGTTTTAACTGTGTGTATACAAACTGAAGCAATTTTGAATTCTAGACCATTGAGTCCAATTTCTACTGATGGTGATAACTTCAAGTTTAACTCCAGCCTTTTTGATTAATCGATCAATGAACGCTATTTTAGAGCCTAATTCAATTGATTTAGAAGATAATAATCTTAATAAGTGGCAAAGGGTAACTAAAATAGTTCAATTAGTGTGGAAAAAATGGCACCGTAGCTATTTAAGTGAATTGCAACAAAAGAAATAAATGGGTCTTTGAAAAAGACAATGTAAACATTGGTGATTTAGTGCTATTGGTTGATGATAATTTGCCTACTTATAAATGGTCTCTAGGCAGAATAATTGATATTTATTATGGTGTTGATAATAAAATCAGAGTGCTTAATATAAAAACCCAGAGTGGAATTTTTAAGAGACCAGTATCAAAAGTGTGTGTTTTGCCTATGCCAGAGTAATTTCCTTTAGAATGCTTTTGTTTATATTCATGGTATTATGTTTGTAATTTGTTTAAATTTAGTACAATGTATACATATACATATTAATTTTTTCAATGACTTATTATATGTTTAGAATTGTTAATTTTGTATGTTAGAATGATTTATTGTATATTATTGAATGTTTAGTAAACATATCAATGGGTGGCGGTATGTTACGTCGAAACCCATGTCCCCCTGCTTAGGGAGGTCAACGCCCTATGTCCAGAAAAACATCCTGTCTGTGGGGGTGAGCTGACAGGAGAGAGAAAAGAATGTAAGAAGTGAGTTGTACTTCTACGACAAAAGAGAACGGTCGTGTGGCAGGGCATCTTCGAGTTTGATGTCTGCATAAACTAAAGGAGTGGAACTTCTGCAACCAAAGAGAAAGGTTGTGTGAGCAGTGCATCTTCGAGCTTGATGGCTGCATAAACCTAAATGAGTCGAACAACTACGACCAAAGAGAACGGCCGTGTGGCAGTGCATCTTCGAGCTTGATGGCTGCCTAAATAAAGGAATTAATTTATACAGTCCATTCATGTCTGTGTCATTCTTCGTTGTCTGTGTCGAAGATTACTTGAGTTTATTGTTGTGAGTGAGCTATCGAACAGGCCTTATTTGACCAAGCTGCGCCAAACAACAAATAATATGAATAAATGTGTAAAAGAAATGTAACATTAATCCGATAAAAGGATGAAAACTCTAGGCTTATAAGATAATTAAAAAAAAAAAACTTTCCAAACAAATATTTGCTTAAGCCAATTCGATTTGAATTGTATTAAACACTCTGTAATTTATTTATTATTTTTCCCAAGGTTAAAAATATTAATTTGAAATAAAGTCCACTAAATCAGAAATCATTTCTACTGATTTCTTTTACAAATAAACCAAAATTCAATTTAAAAAATAATTAAAATTCAATTTAAGAAAAAGAATTATATTTGTTAATGTGTATGAATAAAGAAATTTTAGTACTACTGTTATTTTTGCTTACAGTTAAAGTATTGTATTAATATTTAAACAAAAGAGATTTGTTACATTCGAATGTCATGTATTTTGACATGAATGCATTCGTTAATAGAAAGCCAGCAGATTAAACTTTGCCCAGGATACCCGGTAGGGAAACTACAACCTTGCACTCATACTGTGTCATTACAAATTTGAACGATGTACACAGTCCAGTCACATTAATGCGACCACTTGTCAAAAGCCAGAATAACCACCTTGACAGAGCGGACCACTGCGAGACGTGCAGGAAGAGAGTCAATTAGGTTCCTGAAGGTGTTCACTGGGATGTTGATCCATGACGACTCCAGTGCCGTGGCCAGCTAGAAAGCCAATAACCATGCCCTTTTGGATGTCGAATAAATCGCTACGTTCCTACTTTGAAAACTCATCACGCTCAGCACCATGTCATACCGTTTCAGAAAACAATACATTTAGTTAAGAAAACATATTGTACATTGAGTATTAGTCGCATTTGAATGCATTGCCCTAAAACCGATTATGTCTGGTATCGAGATTTTCTTTCCTCCAGAGTCTGCAAACATTCTGCTTTGCGTTTTACGTCTGTAATAATGGAATAAATAGATTTGGGGAACATTCACGAATGATGCTCATGGTTCATGTATTCGAATGCAGGAGTCGCTTTAGATTTTATGTAAGTAAGTATAGTTTGTCTAATAATGACTTAAAATAGTTTGTAAGATTTTGCTTTTATTTCTGTTCCCTCTTAATAATAGAAAATATTGTTCCCTCCAACTAGCTTTTTCTTTATTGACCTAGTATTTCGTCTACTTATCAATTGTCAGAAAGAAATTCAATACCATTAAAAGCTTCCCTATAATTTCAACTAAAAAATTATGATTTATCTCTTTTGATTTACACTGAAGTGACAAAAGTCATGGGATACATCTTAATATCGTGTCGGCCCTACTTTCGCCCGGCGAAGTGCAGCAACTCGACGTGGCATGGACTCAACAAGTCGTTGGAAGTCTTCTGCAGGAATATTGAGCCATGCTGTCTCGATAGACGTCCATAATTGTGAAAGCGTTGATGGTGCAGGATTTTGGGCACGAACAGACCTCTCGATGATGTCCCATAAATGCTCGATGGGATTCCTGTCGGGCGATCTAGGTGGCCAGATCATTCGTTGGAATTGTCCAGAATGTTCTTCAAACCAATCCCGAACAGTTGTGGCCCGGTGACATGGCGTATTGTCATCCATAAAAATCCCATCGTTGTTTGGGTACATGAAGTCCATGAATGGCTGCAAGTGATCTCCAAGTAGCTGAACATAAGCATTTCCAGTCAATGTTCGGTCCAGTCGCACCAGAGGACCAAGTCCATACCATGAAAAACAGCCCACACCATTACGGAGCCACCACCAACTTGAACAGTGCCTTGCTGACAGTTTGGGTCCATGGCTTCGTGGGGTCTGCGCCACACTCGAACCCTACCATCAGCTCTTACCAACTGAAATCGCGATTCATCGGACCAGGCCACGGTTTTCCATTCATCTAGGGACCAACCGATATGCTCACGTGCCCACGAGAGTCGCTGCAAGCGATGTCATTCTGTCAGTAAAGCCACTCGAGTCGGTCTTCTGCTGGAATAGCCCAAGAAAGCCAAATTTCTCCGCACAGTTCTAACAGACAAGTCCCTTGTACGTCCCACATTGATTTCTGCGGTTATTTGACGCAGTGTTGCTGGTCTGTTAGAATTTACGACTCTTAGCAGACGTCGCCGGTCTCGGTCGTTAAGTGCAGGCGGTCGACCACTGCGCTGTCCATGGTGGGATGTTATGCCTGAAATTTCATACTCTCGGCACACTCTTGACACAGTGGATCTGGGAATGCTGAATTCCCTGACGATTTCCGAAATGGCATGACCCATGCGTCTAGCTCCAACTAACATTCCGCGTTCAAAGTCTGTTAATTCCCGTCGTGCGGTCATCATCACGTCAAAACCTCTTCACATGAATAACTTGAACAGAAATGAAAGCTCTGCGAAAGCACTTCGCATTTATACCTGTTCTACGCGATGCTACTGCCATCTGAAAATTTGCATATTGCTATCCCATGACTTTTGTCACTTCAGTGTATTTTAAAATTGAATTAAGGCTATTTAATTCGTTCTTAATTATATTTGGTAAAGAATAAAATATTAATGAACCAGAGTAATAAATTGAATCATTGCATCCAAAACATCACAGTGGGCCGAGCAGGTATTAAATGTTATAAAAGCGAAGTTATAGTCGTTTCTAGAATTGTTTTCTTCATACCGGAATTTTAAATTTTTAAACTAACTTTTTCAGCTCTTAACTAAGCTTAGAAAAATAGTTACCATTACATTTCCAAGCTGAAAGAGTCCACTTTGAAACCCAGCAAGAGAAGTGGAACTAAATATTCCATTATGTAAGACAGGAAACACATGGCAAATCCCTAGGTTGGTAAGTTCTGTTGTTAGTTTCGAGAAAGAAGAGGTACTAAAATTTAATGATGTATGAAGTTATCTACCTTGGATGTTTGTAACCACTTGTCTTATGTTCTCTTTCAAGGAGCTCAAGTTTGTAACGCCACCAGCATACACAACAGATTTAAGGTATGTCACATGGGGTAGCCACTCTGTCGGAAAACATTGGTTGATAGCATTCTCATTATCAAAATAAAGCTGTAGAAGGTTCTGTACTGAACGAAGAATATGTAGTTGTATTCCATCTTGCATACAAATTGTCGTGTCCAAGCCCTAACTTTGTAGCAATTCAGGAATGACTTAAATTTCCAGCATTTGGGATATTTCCCACCAGTAACAGGATCTGTATCATTCTCAAAAAGTATGGTCCTATTATGAAATGGGCATTGAATTCACATCACACGGTTATTTTGTAAGAATGCAGTGGCAGTTGATGGACCAATAACAGCCGTATGTCTAAATTAGACAACTGTGAGAATTTACTGACGCCTTCAGATAAAAAATGAGCTTCATCTCCCAACAATATTTTCCAAGGACGATGACTGTCGATTTCCATTTGGTAAGAAACGTTAGTGAGGAAGTCAAATGCTTCTCAAAATTTGTCACTTTATGTTCTTGCACAAGACCGATCTTAAGCGGATAGAAATGCAATATTTTCCAGATAGCAGCATAAGACATATCTGTTTGGCAAGTTACTACACAAGTGTTTGAACCACTGCTAATCCCTGTACTGTCGAACGCCACAGCGCGAACTTCTGTTGCTGCTTTTTGTTCTTTGTCAGCTCTCAACTCCTAGCGATACAACTTTCAACTTTTTTTATCATGCCTCTTAGTGCTACAACAGACATTGGACATTTACGCAAGTTATGAAGCTTTCTCAATTCCTTAAGAGCAATATTACTTTCTCTAGTGGAAAAGAACTTTACGAGTAAAATAAGAACCCATTAAAAGCACAGATCAACAATCAGTCAACAACCGAGCAGTATCTCTCTCTATTTTAAAAGGGATAGAGTCGTTTTCATTACAAAATTTGAAGAATTTACATTTGTGCGTGACAGTAACTATAAAATTTTCCCTACCGATGATTTTTTGGTATTTTTGCGTAAATTATCTTACCATATCTTCCACAGTCTGTATATGAAATTTGGTTTAATTCTGTTCATTAGTTTTAGCCACAGAAGTCTCCAAACATGAAAAGTTATTTTATGGTCACCCTATATCTTTGATTATTTACCTTATTCATTTTATTATTTTTTTTTTCTTCCACAAAGAAACTAAAAGATAAGATTTTCCAATAATGTCAAATTCGAAAAACTAATAGAAAAACAAGAAATTTTTTTTTTCTTTAAAAGTTTTATTATTCAACCACATTGAAACTAACTGGACAATTTCTAGTCTTCAATACTAGAAAAGCTTATATTTACAAGGCTAATGGTATACAGGACAGAAATGTGTGCGTTTTCTCAGAATTCAGTACCATTGTTATACAAATAGCTTGTCGAACTCAAATTACATTTTCACACTCAAAAATACTAAGAATAATATACATTTCACGGATTAGTACAGCCATTAGAAGTTCAAGCCATATCATTAAAGGAATAAAATACAATAGATTTAAAATGAATAAGAAAGAAATGGCTATCAAGCTGACAACATGCATTCATTATCATCAAAAGTTTTTAAAAAATTATCTCAATGTTAACATAAAATTCAACTAGAAAGCCTAAAATATAATACTTTGATTTAGGAAAATAACAATTACTTTAATTACAGTAAGCAATACTGTTAGTACTGCATATTTATATACAATGACATGTATTGTCAGAGAAAAATGCTAAGCTGTTCAAAAATTTTCCTGTGATTATTAGAAGATTCATTAAGTCAATGTGAAAATTTTACTTGGCATTGATATATAAACAGAAAATTCTAATTACTTCTCAATAATTGTAATATTTAAGATAAAAATGCTAAAAATATTTAATCGTTTAAAGCATTAAAGTAAATGAACTTGCACATGAATAATGATTAATTCCTAACATTGCTATAAATGTTAATTAACTAATTTTTTGCTTAAATTAAAATTTCAAATCACAAATTTAATTAATTAATATTTCCTTCACAAAATCAATACATATAAAACATCGCATTGACAATTCTTCTTATTGTCACATGTGCTTTAAAAACTAATGGTTAGCAATCAAAATGTCAACAACAGAATGCCAATGTTCTATTTAATACATGTAATCACTGTATAATATTCAAATAGATTGAAATAGTATAAGTCACCAGATGAAATTTTAACATCAAAATTACTAGCTACTAAACTTCCAATTTTCTATCTACAAACTTGGTTTTATCACTTTTAAAAAGAGTAAAAATGAAAAAAAAAAAAAAAAAGAGGTTTCATTATTTTATAATTTTACAAATTATATATATGGACAACATATTAAATCACCGGAAATTATAAAAATTATAAAGTAATAAGCAAAATAATCTTACAGTAAATAATTTCACAATCCAAATACATTCATATTTTTAAAAATACAGCAATTTGACAAGATTTTACCTTAAATTTTTTTTTACAAAGATTTAAAATATCGTTCATGAATAAATAAAATACATTAAAATGTA
Organism: Caerostris extrusa; assembly: GCA_021605095.1. Taxonomy (NCBI): domain Eukaryota; kingdom Metazoa; phylum Arthropoda; class Arachnida; order Araneae; family Araneidae; genus Caerostris; species Caerostris extrusa. The sequence continues at coordinate 26,576 of BPLR01021303.1, read as the reverse complement.
TATATATATATTTTTTATGGATATCTAACATTTCACTAATAAAAAGTCTATAATGCTAAAAACTATAAATGTAAGATAAAATAGATAAATGACATTCATGTAACAGAGTTTTAATGAATGTTTATAAGCATATGGTAAAATATAATATCAGTTTTAACAAAAATTTTTTCCTTAAAAATTTCTGCACATGGTTTAACATTTATGAGAAAAATTCAATAGACATTGCTACTTTTATATAATAAATTTTGTCATAAATAATTTACAAGTAAAAAAAAAAAAAAAAAATCAAGATTTTAAGTTTTATAAGCATTTTCCATTAATTTTAATGGAAATACATTAATTGAATTTTTCATTATTCTAAAATAAGTTATATAAAAATACATTTGAAGATAAAAATAAGTATTCAAAATCAATTCAAGAGAAAAACAAATATGAATAATAGAAACAAAAAAGGATATTTATAAAAGATCCTTTATTTGTCTTTATTATTCATATTTTCTTCTTATTTTCAACAATTCATATCATTAATTTAATCTTATACTGCATTCTAATTAATTTAATTTCAATAATAACTTACATCTAAAACTTCTAAACTAATTATTTTGAAAACAGCTAATAATGCTTTTCTGAAGTAATCCACATTATTATAAAATTTGTTAATAAATAAATAATTAAATATTCCTTTCAGCAAAATGCTGTCAAATTTATTAACTCAGTTTAATAATAAACAATAATTATCATTAAGACTAAAAAAGATCAATTAAATTTTTATGAAAACATTAAAAAGGAATCAAATTTCATCTTAAAGATTTCATATAATGTAAAAGAATTTTAAAAGCTACCCTCTTCAGCAAACAGTAAGAAGTTTTAAGGATTATATTACTCAACATTGAAATTACCTTATATATCATGTTGCAAATATATCTCTACATTTCCTGATGTATCAATTCCTAATTATATTAATGATATGAGAATGATTTTACCAAGTTAATAATCTTATTATATATATCTAAATTTATAAATCTCTTTAAATTGATAGAAAATATTAAACATTTAAAAAATAATGAAATGCAACTAAATAAACTAAATTTTGTTGTTAACTAAAAACATAAAATTCTTCATTAGATAAAATAACGAGTCATTAACACCACAAACAAAATATATATATAATATTTATCTAAAAGTAATTATATACATAAGATTCGCCAAAACCAATCCCAAACATGTAATTTATATAATACATGAGATCATATTATATCAGTTTTACAGCAATACCGATGAATGCCAGAGCTGATCAGAGTTAAAAATTCCCAATAACATAAAAAATACAAAGGAAACAAACAATTATAAAATTTAGTAGAATTTTAAATTAATTATAATAGTTAAATTTCAGAAATAAAAATAAACCATAGAGAAGAGGATAAAAAGGCACTTATAGACTATCGAGAACAGACTTGTTCAGTTAGGTTAGCAAAGATTTATGATTATACACACCACCAAACATTAAATAGGGTAAATAAAAGAAATAAACAATTAATAATAAAGGAACGAATAATCCTTTTCATACTTGGGAATCTTTTTTAAAGAATTTTCATCTTTATTTAAGTGTGTATGAAAAATTGCCTTTTTAAATTTAAATTACATTCAAAAATTTGATTAGAGGAATATGTACCAATTGATGACAATAGTAAATATGAATATTCTTTTAAATAATAGTTTAATACTATTAATGCAAATCATAAATTAAAATATTTATTTTTTTTGTGCCAATAAAAAAATCTTTACTTAAATTATAGCTTTCATAAAAATTCCATACAATAAAAACTATTGTGTTTTCCAACACTAAATAAATTTCAATGTGATATTAATTTTTTTAAATTTTTATTTTTTAATCATTCTTTTGAGATTAAGCAAATTAAAAAAATTATAAAATATTTATTTGCTCCACAATAAATATGAATGAAAAAAATTAAAATATATTTTTAAAGTATCCTAAGTATTCTATACTCTACAAAAGACTGATGCATTGAAATATACTGACAATTGGTACAGTATACATTGGCACAAATGCAGAAGGCAATACACAAAATCTATCAAATGAAATCAACCATTTGAACTTTCTAAAAGGATTTCAAATAACATTTAACATTATATTTGTGCGTTTATTTTTTGCAGGTTTCCAACTTTAATACAGTTTTGCAGAAATAATGCAAAAATACATATTTAACCACATTTTGCAGATGAAAATTTGTACTGTAGAATTACATTTTGAGAACTGAACCACATTACTCACGTTTCACTTTTTTTAGCATAAAGAATTTATTCAAAACACATTTTCCCTCTTGAAATTTTAAAAATTAAATATTTTTAACAGTTAATATAATCTAAAAAAATTGCTTAAAATAGATTTAAAAGTCTATTATTACAACTCAATAAAATACATACATTTTTTTTTTTTTTTTTAATTGACTAGGTTACAATCTTCAATGGCAAGCACCATTATTATCAATTCATATTTTAAACTAAAGCTATTAAATAATTAGTATATATTAATTAAAACTAAATAATAGACTAAGGAGTAATATACATTCAAATATTTTTCCAGCATATTTGCATTAAAATAGTCACAAAATTTTTTAATATTTTCCTAAATTTTTAGTAAAAACCTTTTAAATTACCCAAAAGAATTTATAATAAATTCTTAATGAATATGTTGTACTTAAAATTTCATGGTAATTAAAATAAAAATAACTTTTAAAATTTGCTCCCTTTGTTTTGAAGAACACATCATTGTAAGATTTCAATTTTACAAAAATCATTTAAAATAACTCTGTTCACAAAGAAAATTTACTTATTAACAAAATGTGAAACATAATACAAAATAACATTCTTTTAACTAAATAATCTTAGTAATGATACATATAGTAATACCTCTTGCATAACACATAATTTGTTAATCCATATAATTTAATTAAATAAAGATAGTACTGAATTTGTTTGGAATATTAAAAAATTATAAGGGATTCAAACAGGTGTTTTGCATATAAAACCATGAATAATTGATGTAATAAATTTATTGGAAATGTCTGTTGTTCTTGCTTATGTTAAAATTTTTTATGAAATCATTTAAATTTTACTAGATATTTACTAGGACACAAATTTTATTCACATAAAATGAAAGCTTATTACTTTTAAAGTAAGTATCACCTTTGACTATCACATGATTTTTCTAACAACGATCCACTAAATATCCCAAAATCATTTGCTTAATAAAGAAGAAAAAAAATATATATATATATTTCAAAAGATACTAACTAGAAGTAAGTTACAAAGATATAATAACTAAGCAAACCTACATAAAAATTTGGGACAAGTTAAAAAAATCTATAAGAGTACTTTTAATACAAGTTTTATAAAATGTATTAAAATAAATCTTTTACCTACATTTAAAAAAAAAAAAAAGAATGCAGTTTAAAAATATATATGAATATATATATGTAAGTTTGTATGTATATATAAGTATTATATGCTTGAGTGCAAAGTAAAATGCAAGTGTTTTCAATCACAAAAGACCCAAATAAGAAAATTAAGGCAGAACTATACATAGAATATCTAAGTATAATAACATAAATTGAAACAACATATAGAAGAATTTTAGTATGTAAAGCAAATCATCAATTTTCAAGTTATGTGGTGTGGTCACTTGACTTCAAATTGCAGGTCACCATCATCATTTTGGTTTAGCTCCAGTTCCTGAGCAAATTTCGAAAAGTCTGTATCACAATCTCTCAGATCTTCCAGTGTCGTCTGCAAATCATCGCTAAGGGGTGGATCCAGGAGGTTGGGCCAAGTTCCGTCGTGCAGAACTCATCTCAACTTCCCCAGCACTTTCTAAGCTAGCCCAATCCATTGACATAGATGAGCCAAGAGCTTTATCTCGACTCAAGAGGTCATCAGCAAGTACAGTAGAGGAATTGTCTTGGCTAGAATTTAAAAGAGGAAAAGAAAAAACTTGATTCAGTATAGGTGTTGTAGGATGTGATTTGGGGATAGAGTCTTCCAAAGATGGTGACAAATAATAATTGTCTAAATTCTGAAGCATCATTTGATGTAATGGGACAGATTGACTGCGGTTGAACAGAGAATGGGTAGTGCCTTCACCATTATTTTCACTATTTTTTAACAAATTTTGTATTTCTGAAGAATACGTATCTTTCATTGCAAGATATGGTTGTTTGCTATAAATGACAGAGAACTTGAAGCATGGCGCTGGCGAACTTGCTTGAAGTTGGACTGGTTACCATTGATGAACAAGTCAGCTGCACCATCATTTATAAATGAGTGTGACAAAATTGATGCAGTCTCTGCGACACTGGAAAGATCTGGAAGATTGCTTGTGCAGCTACTCGAAGATGATGCATGTTCAGAGACCGGAGATAAAGGTGTTGTAGTATTAGAACCAGAATTATGACGAGATCTGACTTCATTACCAGATGGAAATGTAAAGCTTGATGGTGGACATTGCTCACTGACTAAAGGCGACAAAAGGGGCACTTCTAGATGTACATAAATTTCCAACCAAATGTGGCCCACCAGGTCCAGAACTGTGCCTCGAACGGTTGTCCCATATTATTCATTGATTGACTGTGAATTATTTGAGGATTAACAGAACAAAATGTTACTGTTTTATTAGTATTATGACTTGAATTATGTCTTAATCTACTTACAGGTACTGGAGTGGGTTGAGGGGAAATAAAAGGTGAAGAAGATACTGAAGATACACCAGAGTCAAAGCTCTGGAAAGGTGTGTGGCGGGATGTACTGTAAGTGCTCTGCCCAGAGCTGTGACGAGAACGACACATTGATACTGGAGTAGATCTTGGAGATATAAATGGACTTCCTGCATTACTAGGTGGCTGTGATGGCCCTACTGCAATGGACATCATATTTCTAGGATACTGATTTGGTACAGGCGATGATATACTTTGGTGTACTATTTAAATTTTCTGGGACAGGAGTATGTCTCGGTGATATTGGCATGAAATTGAATGCACGCCTTCTAGTATTAGGACTCTGAGGAACAGATGGTACTTGAGTATAAGTGTTAACACGTCCAGAATTAGAGGTGTACACTTGCCGATTAACATATTCCATCAAACTTTGTAAAGTTATTTGTATCTATATCTTGTTTTGAATCTGATATGCTATTGTTCAAATTAACATCTATTTTTTCCAAATTATTTTTAGAAGAGATTAAAAAGACATTAGGATCGATATTTCAGTTGTTCCACTCATATTATTATTTTCATTAGAACATAAATCAATAAGTGGCTTATCAAAAGCATTGAATTGAGAATTACTAGCATGAAGCTTACTGATCACATTGAATTGAGAATTACTTGTATTAAGCTTATTGATCACATTGAATTGAGAATTACTTGTATTAAGCTTTTCGATCACACTGAATTGAGAATTATTTGAATTAAGTTTATCAATAGTTGAAGGCATAAGTTCGGAACTGCATAAGTTATTTAAATCAAATTGTTGTGTGTTTAAATGAGTTGCATGAATTTCTGATGGTAACTGATTTTTCACCACTGCAGGATCACTTGATTGCGATGAGATTTGGGTATTTTGTGTCACTACTGATGAAACTATTGGTGCAAGATCTTCTTTTGAAGAACTCAAAGAGGAAATACTTGTAATCCTTTTTGGAAGATTCTGCTCAAGTAACATACGAAGCTGCGACAATTGTTTCACTTTATTTTTATTACAAGTTAATTGTCTTGATTCAGATTCATCTTTTTTTTTCATTGGGTGCAGTGTAGGAAAACTAGAAACACTAGCACCAACCCCTCGGAAGTAGTCATTTAAGGCATCTCCTTCAATATCGTGTACACTAACTTCCTCTTCATTCCTTTTGACTGGATGGATGGTTCTTGTATTGAAAGACTAGTTAAACTATTGATTTGATAAGCATTTTTAATACACTGGGAAAAGTGATTCACTCATATTTAAATTTTGACCAACGTCTAAATGAGCTCTCTTGCTTTGAATAGAGTCACCGTTTTTTCATTTAAGTGCCTCTTGACAGCACGATTATCTTCTGATGGAAGACATGATTCCATGTAGTTACCTGTAAGACCAGATTTTAATATAAGCTCAGAAATCATTTTATTAGATAGATCACTATGAGTCAAACTTGAAATCATCTCAGCACCATTAGAAGTGGATTTATGATTATTATTTTCCATTGTAAAATTTGATTTTTCCACTGCCTTATCTTTAGGAATAACAATGCTATTTTTTCTTGCATTCCCTTTTATTGAAGGTGATTTTAAAGAAACTATTTTGATATTATTGTTAAGACTTTTGGATGATATCCTCACTATTTTCAGGACTGAATGAAGATTGAAGCCAAGCATGAGAGCTGCGCCTTCCATCATTAAATTTTGATTTAGGTTTTATGGCAGTGCTGGAACCAACTGATCCTGCTCGGACTCTCATACCTGCTGAAAAACTGTTTTCATCTTTTAGTGGCTTTGGTTGAATTCGCTTGTACTTTGATGTATTACTTTGCTTGCCAGTTTCAGAAAGCTGAGATAAAATTATTATTCCAGGAATATTTTGTTGTATACATACTGGTGTTTTTCTTGGTGAAATAAGCAATGTACTCTTCTTTTAACATTGTCGTCAATTTCGAGAGAGATTCCTGGGCTTGTATGGGGACTAATTTTCTTTTCTGAAGACAGCTGCTGAGGTAAGGTATCAGACTCTACAGTACTTTTGTTGGAAATTAATGACACTGATTCGGCATCAAACTCTTCTTCTTTAATTTCAAAAGTATCATCCTCTTTTTAAAAATGTTGCTTCAAAACTACCCTCATTACTTTTTGGTGGGCAAACTATTAGATTCTTTATCCTAGAAATAGACAAAAATTTATTTAAAAAATATCAAAAAGCACAACAAAAAAAATATGCATACTATTTAACTTTCATATAAGTTATTACTTTGTTTGAAAATCTAGAGAAAGTTGTCCAATTTTGGATAAAATAGGTTTATGGTACACTTAAATATCAATAATTAGATAAAGGTATCTTCATTCCATATTAATAATAACACAGCAAATGATATAAAGAAATTCTCATGGTTATTTTTAAAAAAATACAAAATTGGACACGGAATACAAAATTGAACAACAAAAGTAACAAAGAACTATCTTCTTTAAGAGTTATTAAACTTTCTATTTTTGCACACAGAAATATTTTAAATTTCAAAATTTAAATAAATAGACTATTTATTTATCTGCTTGAGATCTCCAATATGGAAGGCAAGTATGAAGATGCCAAAAGTAATGCTTGCTGTATGTTAACTCAAGGTTGTTGAGACATTTCTCATAGCCATTTTTCAGCTGCACATTCTATGATGGAAAATGTTTGTTTTTTGTGTGTTCTTATATATATATATATATTTTGTTGAATATTAGTTTTATTCAAACAAATTCGAAAAAATGCAAACATGTACATTTCATTATGAAATTGTTAAAAAATTTAAATTTAATAAGCTGCAAATTGAAATCATGGTTTCAGTTAAAACATAATATTGAAAATCAGAATACTTACAGTAGATAATTCTGCTAATCCATTGATGAAAGCAACTTAGTTTTCTTAGATTTTATGACCTTTTTTTAGAAGTACCTTTGGTTTTGTTTGAAATAGATAAACTTGAACGCTGTTCTTGCAATTTTTTCTTTTGCTCTTTGATAAGTTCTTTTTCTTGTATTTTTCTATGAAGATGAATCTGTGCACCACTTTTTTTTGCACTTCCCTCACAGCTTGCAAACCCTAGAGATTGGGACACTTTAATTAAAATGATTTTTTTTTTATAATCATGTTTAACAACTGCTGTTTACATTTAACATCACATAAATAAATTTGATGCTTCAATCATAAAATATCAAAACTATTTCTGTGCATTTCCTTTTAACTAAGGATATATATTAAAAATATTATTAATTCAAATTTGTAAGCATGATTGTATAAAAAATTATTTTTAAAAATAGTTTATGATTTGTATAATTTCTTATTTTCTTAACAATGAATAATTTAAAACAATTCATACAATTTTTTTGTTTTCATTATACAAATGTTGCTTTTCAGCAAAAAAAAGAAAATTTAGGAACATTTTGCATACTTTTTAAAAGTGATTTCCATATACACAATATAACCTAAAAATACAACTTAATTGTATGCTTTTTGAAAATTGTGTGGCATACACAACAGAATGATTCATGTAGATAATCTACAGAATAAGTTTATTAATGTTTAATCAGTAAAGTAAAACAGAAAAATATCAGAACATATAAACTATTACTAGTTATTCTCACTGAAGAAAATTGTGTTTCCTTTTAGATGACATAGCTGAAAAAGATACAGAACAGCAATGCCATAATCACTGGCTGTTTAGTCCTTATGTAGTAACTAAAAAGTGCCTATGCCCATTGCACTAAGAATTCAAAGAAGGGAATATTAATCATCACAGGGATGGAAATCAATTCTACATTTGTCAACCTACTTGAATCAATACATTTTAAGAGTGGAGTTGAACTCACAATGCACAGCTTCTATTCAACTGTCTTCAGCATTTAAACAGGAAAAAGATTCCACTATATCATGCTTCTTTCTCATTTCTAACAGTCACCTAGTCAAGAGTCTGGAAATAACATGAAGATGGGTCTAATTCTTCAGCAATAGTTGAATACCCTATTGTCTGACAATGTGGCATCTTGATTTGGGATGCTATCACTTTGAGTAAACAGCAATCCCTAATTAAGAGGCATAATGATGAGAGATTATGCATGGGTCATTTTGCAAAAAGTTTTTTTTTTAATAATCTATGCAATGGAGTTAGAGTAACAAAGGTTACTAAATTATATTCCATAAATGAATCTACAATAAGAACTATAAGGAAGCTCCATTGAAAAAGTGTAACAGTTGGAATTGGTACAAATATTAGCATTATTTCATAAGTGAGGGATACTATAATTGAAAGTATGAAAAAGACAGTAATGATATAGATAAAAACCTAAAAAAAAAAAAAAAAATGCTAAATAAGTATTTGTGATTTTATGAAAAAATTAAAGATAAGTTGCCGTCTACAATCTTTATATTTCTTTTTTATAGCATTTCATGTTAAAGTAAATGAAACATGCAATATGCACATTTTTAGCTGGATCCCTCTCTCTCTCTCACTTACTCACACACACAAAAACACCACAAATTTTTATTTATATAAAACTCAGAAAATTATATATATATTCATTTATTAATTAAAAAATTATATATATATATACGTATATATTTGTTTACCACATATTTCATACTTTTATTAAGAAAGGAAAATATTTACCAATTATTAACAAATTAATATATATTTATTAATATAGATATAATACAAAGATAAATATAGAATATCAGGCTTATTGAATGAATAATAATATATGATACTTACCTTTCTCCAGAAGTTCTGGAGGTCCTTCTAAGAGAACAGTAACAGCTGCAACAGACCTATTATCAACATACATATTTTCCAATAAATGAGATGCCAAATTTTTCAAAGATGCAAATTTTAAGCCTAGCAGTTTTTCAGCCCACTGGAAAACAACGTGACAAGCAGCAGAAGTGGTTTCATCCATACGAGTATTTTCATGTGTCTATAATTTACAGAAAAAAAATAATTAAAATAAATAAATGCAAAATAAGCATTTGCTAAATAATTTAAATAATGAAATTAATTTAAAGCTAATTGTTAATAAAATAAAAACATTCAATAACTTACACTCATTTAAAGTTCTAACAATCAAAACTTTTTTGATTATTTAATTTTTTTCCATTAATTTTCCAACAATATTTTTAGATTAAATAAAAATAAGTTTTCTATAAAAAAAAAAATTTTTTTATCACACTCAGATAATTTTAGAGTAAACAAAAGTTGAGCATACTGTATTCGAGCACATAATGAATAACTCTAAATTATTTATGAATTACACTTAAATGAGATTCAAGATATCTTCATAGAAGGCTAATTTTTTAAGTTAAATGCTGCACCTTCAAAATGCTTACTTCACACTTCATTTGAAGCAATATATCAATATAGTGCTGTAGTGTATTTAATAGATATTTATTGTAACAAATAACAAGCAATTTAATAAAAAAATATTAAATATATTTACAAAAAAAATTTTCATATTGGCATTTTTTAGTATTTGATATCGTTTTCAAAAAGTTAGCATTAAATATTAAATAATTTACTCATGAAATAAATAAAATAAAAATTTCCCAACAAAATCATATTTGCACATTAAATAATTAGAAAATCACAAAAAACTTAATTAAACTTTTTGAAATTTTATTTGGGGGAACGCAAATCGTAATGTTAAATAAAAGAAAAAAAAGAAAACATATAGATATTTAAAAAATTTCTTTAATAAAAAAATATTTACCTCAGAATTTTCAACTTCTGCATGCATATCTGGCAATGATGGTGATTTTAATTGTAATTTTTTTTGCAAACCACTGTAACAATATCTATGACATAAAACTGAAATTAACAACTTTTTCTTGTTATTATATCAAGTTTATAAATTATTTCAGCTGCAATAAAGTGTAAGGATGTGATAGTAAAACATTGAATAAAACAATAAGATGAATTTATGATTAGAGTAGGAAATAGTAGTTTCTAAATGAATAAAAAAAAAAAACTTATAATTTGTTCACCTTATCAATTATATTTTTTTTTTAATATTTATTCATATGTGCATGTATTTAATATGCAAACATTAAGGTATAATAAATTAATTAAAATTAAATTAATTTAAATCAATTGCTTTAATAATAAGGTTTGAAAATTCGTTTTTTTACCTTGAATTTCCTCTAGTCCCAAGCCTGCGAGGTTTAACAGAAGGAAATATTTGTTTCATAACTTTTACCAAAGTCAGCTGCACAAAGAGAATCAGTTCCAGCCATTTGGCAATAAGTTCTGTGGAAGAAAATAAATAAGGAATGTATAAGAGCATATACTTCTTTAATTGATAAAAATTTCAATAAAAATATTGAAATGGAAATTTTTTAAAATTTTCTTCTCTACACATTTGAAGAAATCTTTCATATAACTTATGCTTAAATAAGTGTTTATATATTTAATTTTTAAAATATAACATATAATTGTATAACAGAAAACTAGAAATAGTTATAAATAATTTTACAAAACAAATAGTTATTACAAGTCAAAGTTTTTTAAATATTTATTACAAAACATATTTTTTGCAAACAAAACTTTAAGATTGATCCCAAAATAAAAGCTCGAGTAATAACATAAAATGAACAATCATAGGAAAAAAAAAGCCAAAATTCATTACTATAAAACATTTTCAATTTTTAAAAAAAGAAAAGGAGTCTATAAATTTCATTTTGAATGTGAAGTTTTTATATCAATAATTAAAATGATATATTCTACTTTTTAAAGTAGAACTTATAATTTTAAGATATAAGAACTATTTGTAGTTTTCTTTTTAAAAAATTTTTACACACAGAAAACCCTCTATATTCATCCAAACCTAAAATGCTATCTTAATATTACTGTCTAAATGAATTAAAAGCATATTTAGAATGGTAAAAATCAAATATGTAGTTACTGTAAAATACCCTTTTTATTCATTATAACTGAATTCAATTGCTTGATGATGCTATGAATAACAATTAAATAAAAAGAAAATATGCACATTCATTCTTCCAAACAATATCAATAAATCTCAAAGCAGTACAAATAACTATTTTATCACTTATAAACCAGTTTTCTTTTTTTTTCAATCTACAGCATTAAGTTTTAGAAAAATAAATATGCAACTTGTGTTCATTTTTTTTATATGTTGAAGAAAGTTTTTCTTTTGCAATAAGTTTCAAATTTTTATAGACCTTATACATATTTAACTGTCAATTCAATATTATAGTTCTTTTTTTTAAATATTTTTGAAAGAAACAAAAGAGCTTACACAAATGTAAATGCAAATTTATACAAAATGTACCAGAAGTATTTGTTTAGCTGAGACAAGGTTATTTTATTGATTACATGATTCATAATGTAGTAAAAAAAAAAAATCACCAAGCAATCAAGCTCAATTAAAATTAACAAAAAGTAATTTTTTAAATTTTATTGAAGAATTTTTGTCAAATTGCTTAATAATCTTTAAAAACAAATTTAATGATTTGGGCTAGCATTGATTGGAGGTTAAATTTACTTGACATATATGAGAAAATGTTTAACTGAAGGTCTAAAATTTGCAATTTCCAACATTTTTTTAATAAAGAAAAGCATTACCAATAAAAAAATTATTTTAACCCAAATGTTAAAAATGTTATATTTCTTTGAAAAACAAAATGGCAATATTTGTAAAATATAACACTGGTGGATTTCATGGATTTGTTTATTGCATTTACAATTTATATATAGGCTCTCTACAAATAATTAAGACAACAATAATTTTTTACCACTATTTAGAATATATTAGTGTTAGAATAATTGAAAGAATCTAACTTCCTTTAATATAATTATCAAGCAGTAAATCACCAAGGTATTTCTGCAAACAGTTACCAAATGATTGGTAATGGCAAAATAAAATGAAATTACATACATCTACAAATATTTGGTGAACACCTAAGACAACTTGATGATTTTGAAGGTGTTTAAATATCAGAAATCATAATAATGCATTTTATTAACTTCTTTACATATTTTCTGAATGAAATGCATTAACATATAACTAGGAATATGCAGTAATCATTAAAGAATTTGTCCTATCACCCTTAATTTACATTAAATACAATCAAGCTAAAATCTTTTGTGACTCAGATAACTTTTTACATTGACTAGTAATTAGTTTTGCTTTAAAATTTCAATATTTTGCATGGAAACAATATGAATTTCTTTCACAGTGTTAAAATTCAAACATCAATGAAACTTCAACAAACACATCAAAAAATACCATCCAATCTTTTAATTAGCATTATGCAGAAAACAACAAATAATAATCAATGAAATTGGAAGTGTTGATCTGAATCAACTGATCAAATAAAATATTCCTCTGAAAACTATAATTAGAGGAAAAATAGTTTCAAGTAACAAATGTAGAAGTTTTCATACAGTTTTGAAATTCTGGGGCAAAATACTAGATTACAATCTTATCAAAAATTTGGTGAAAATACTGATCCTAAAGGAATTTGACAACTCTTTTCATACAATATAATCTTTTGAGATTATTATGAAATGGACAAATGTGGGAAATAGATAAATAAATCTTAATGGAAAATAAACATTTAGCTTATGTCAACCTCTCCAAAAGTCAGACATTTTAAAACACCAAGATGTTGAATTGCACATCAAAATTACATAAATAATAGCACAAAAATATGATTATTGTAATATTTTACTTTTTAATGCAAATATTTCTGTCACAACACTTATTAAAAATAAAAATACATTATAGTTTATTTTGTATAAATATGTTTTTTATAAAAATTCATTGTAATAATAAAATATCACACAAAATTGTTCTTTTTAATAAAATATAAAAATATTTTTTTAATTTAAAATGAAAACTTATAGAGCGTGTGATTGTAGCAAGTCAATACTTTTCTTTAATTTTAATTTAACACAATCCTTAAAAACCACGTATTTTCTATACTACTGCTACTTTTTATTGCAAGTTTAAAAGAATTAAATAATTTTTATTTATATAAAAAATGAGGTATTTTCAAATGTCCAATAATTTTTTTTATATGATGCAAAATATTTAATTTATTTATTCAAATCAAATTTAGTAATTACATACTGATACTCATTATAAACTTCTTGTTTTGGCAGAGAAACATTAGCATCTTCTTCAAAATGACTTTGAATCAATTGACAGCAATGAGTCCTTCTTCATCAGCTTTTTTTTCCCAAAGGATTTTGAGTTTTTCTAAGAAAACACAAGACAAATTCTAATATTTAAAATTATTGCAATTAACTGTCTACAGATAACACATGTAAAAAAAAAAAAAAAAAAAAAAAAAAAAAACTTAGCATTCTTTTGGTGTAGATTTTTTTTTAACATAGTAAATGAAATATAAGTTCTCACCACTCAAAAAAAAAAAAAAAAAAAAAATTTCATTAGGATTATATTAGAGATTGTTTAAGATTAAATGCAACCAATAAGCAGTTTGGTTTGTCGCTGGATGTCAGAGTGCTAGCCAATTGGCCATGTGAATGTAGGAATATATATATGCGCATAAGCAAATTTATTTGTGAATATGCATGGAATGTAGATTTGTGCTTGTGTATATATATATTACATGGGTCTGCATGTAAATTTCAGCATTTGATTATAAGAGGATATGCATATTTGTGTGCACATGTGTGGGTGTTCATGCTCAGTGTATGTCCTTTGCACACATATATATCTGTGTTTACGTGTATATGCAAGTAGATGCATATAAATTTAAATGCAATTGCATATTTTAAATGTGAATATTTTCAAACTAAAATCTTCTGAAGAAAAATTAGTTTAGACACTGGCATAAGTTTAGGATATAATCTTAGCTTTTTAGAACTTCTACCACAATATACATTGGTCACTAAATCGCCAAATGGCAATAATTGATTCACCTTTGTTCTTACCTTAGAGTTTTTATTGAAGTTCCTGTTTTTTTTTGTTATTTCATAATAAATTTAAATTTTGTTTTTTTTTCAAATATTTCATATTTCTAGGTACTAAAATTTTTGTAAAATTTATGTAATTTATAATTATTTAATGATGCTTTTACTTTCTAGTACATATAGTTCATTATAAATAAATTGTAAAATAAATAATAAATAAAAAGCTCATGAATTATGGTATAAAAAATGCTTTAAAATAATATGAAATATGCTACGCTTTCTCTGTGATATTGATCCAAGGTATAAAAACTTAACTTAATGAAGTTAAGTTTTTAGATAGAAAACAATTGAAAAGATTATTAGAATTATTAATTAACAATTAAAAAGATGCACATCACGTGCAAATTATAAGCCATTTTCAATTTTCACTGCCAAAAAATTGCGATGCCTGGTTAAACACTGCATTTTGGTTGCTTTTTTTTTTTTTTGCAAACTTTTCATGCATTTTTGCTTTCTTTATACCATTGACTTTTGCATTCTTAGAATATTTTTTTACCTTTTCATTTATTTGTGGTTACTCTTGATATATCCCGTAGATACGTTTTTTATTTATCAACTGATAAATAAAAAATGTATCTACTATGTATCTGTAAATGTACCAATTTATTCATTAATGTTCATTTATTTATCATTTATATTCATAAATGTTCATTTCAGGTAACTCTTTAAATAAATAATAGAGCTGATTTTGGGTAGCACTGAAATTATTTGGACTACATATGAATTCTCAGAAACTGCAAACAAAACAAATTACCCCTTCCAGCAAAGTTTTGCCATAAAAATTAAAAAAAAAAAAAAAGTACATGATCCATTTAATGTCTTGCATTTTACTACTACCTATAGGAACCATGTGAACTTCTTAAGCATATTGATTAATTTCAGAGATGTGGAAATAATCCTTTTCAAAACAGAAAGACAGATTTTTTAATACTGGCTTCCTCCCTGATATATATATATTAATGTTTCCTATGATTATGGTCACAAAATTGATTTTAAAAATTGAAAAGTGCTGAGTAAGAACACAATAATCAAATCACAGGCACAAAAGCAAAACTTTATTGCTACATGTTGCATAAAAGAAAGTAAATAAGCATAAATTATGTCAGATAAAAACTTTTTTTTTACAGCCAAAAATTATATGTATTATAAGCTGCTACTGATTATAGTCAAGAAATTATGATATCTTTTAAGTTAAGTTTGTAATTTAAAAAAAAAAGGAGCATAAGTTAAAAAGGAATATTTAATATCACAGATGTAGAAAATTACATTTTCAGAGAAAAAAAGGTGAATATTTAAATGTGCTATCTAATGTAATTAAAAGTATGTATCTCACTTTTGCACTGTTCATGATTCAATACTTATTTCTAGTAAATATATTCACTGCAATCTTTATCCATTTTTTTCCAACACATTTCCATATCAGAAGAATGAATGATGACCTAGCTAATAGCATTAAAAATGCTTATTAACACTTTGAAGATGGAAATTCATGACATTTACAGAGATGTCCAACTATTAAGTTTTCTATTAACCACTTTTTGTAAACAAGATTTGTTTTTATATTTTTCTTTTCTTTTTTTATTTATTAAATATTTACGAAAAATTACACAGGAATTCAGATTATATACTTTTCACTGCACACCATAGTCAACTAGTTTTATGTTGATTAAACTCTTCATCTTTTCAAACCCTTTTTTAACATTCTTACAAACTAAATATTTTTTCATGAATAAAATAAATTTTAACAGATGAGTTTGGTTAAAGTTTGTATGTTAAGTGTCAATCAAATAACCAAAACCAATTAAAAATTTTTTTTTTTTTTAAGGTATTAGGTCTATTTAAGGGTATTTAAAATAAATATTAAATTTTAAATATCTAATACAGATAAAATCAATAAGAAATTTTAATTTTTGACAAACACATAACACAACATAAATCCCCAAATACAAAATATTTAATGTTTAAGATATGTACTTATATATTTATATGACAACAGAATTAATAATTTTTTAGGTATAGATTACAAGATATCTACACAAAAAAGAAATAATTACACAATGCCTGTAACTAATAGTATAATTGAATTTTGAAAAACAATAACAAAAATATACTAATATTTAAAAATATTAATTCCTTAATTACTGATTTTACAAAGTAATGGAATATAGCATTTCTTTGTTAAGCCAAAATTTCTCAGTATTATTTGGTATTAAAACTATTAAAATTGTAAAATCATACATTTAAAATTAACAGTAATTAGAAATCATCTCAGGATAAATAGTTTGATTTTGGAAGAATGAAAAATATTTAAAAAAAAGCCGAAAATGCATCATTTTCAGTATGTTAATATAAAAAAGACTGATTAATTAATTAAGATAAAAATATCATTTACATATATATCATTATTATAATTATATATCTTCTCAGTTTAATTTTCGTACATTTAAAAAAATGAGCAAAAGTTTTACTCACGATTTAAAAGCATCAACTTGCAAAGATATACCAGTTGGCAATTGTAAATACAAAGAATAATTTTTCCACATCTGACAAAGTTTTAACATCATTCTATGAAAAGAAGGTAAAAAGTTAGACAGCCTAAAATCTTTATATGTATAGCTTTATAAGAATTTGATTAAAAAAATATGAAGCCCATTTTTTTTTTTGAAAATCTTAGAAATATAATTTTTTTCCCCCTACAAAAAAAAAAAAAAATCATAACTTGCTGATTTTAAAAAGTGCACTGAGATATGAACAGGAGGGAATGAAAAATAATTAGGCAAAAAGAAACAAAGACAGCAAGGGGGATTATTGCAAAATATGCAATCTATTCAACAAATTCATAGAATTACACTTATTTTAGAAAAAATTTCCTTGTCCTCTCCAAATAAGATGATACAAATGTATATTGGTACCTCTGATATTTGTATCCAACATACAGGGTGTTTCTGAATTCCACATAGAATACTCCGAGGTGGAAAACATCAATAGGAAAGCAGGGTTCCAAATGGATATGTGTCGCTGCAAGTGAGTTGTCAAGGTCAAAGCGCAAATTTCTCATTGTGGCCGACGATTGAATGAGGTGAACATGAGTCATTTCACTAATGTCGAGTTAGCCAATATTCACTTCATTTACAGTCTAACTAATGAAAATGGATATACTGCTGTATGGCTGTAGGAAAAATTTCTAACAAGGTGAATGCCATTTGCTCATGTGCATCAGGGTCTGTGTGAACATGGATAATTCAGAATTCCGAGGCAGGACACTGGGCATATAAGACCAATACGAACTGGCTTGGAATAGGGTCTGTTGAACGCTGTGAACAGAAATCGTGGCAAGTGTATGTGCGATTGTAGTTGCAACAACTACATCAGCATAAACTGAATGGTGCGCTCTGCATAGCTAAGGCTTTTACAACTTTTTCATTTATAAAGAGTCCAAGTACTGCAGGTAAATTATCCATGACATGTTGTGTTTGCACAGTGATTTGTTCAAAATAGTTTGTCCAACCACTTCCCATGTTATGGTTTGTTCGATGAAGCATTCTTTACACGCGAGATGTTCAATACTTACAACATGCACATGAAACAATTATAAAACAAACAAACATGACTGTTTAATTATGAAACAAACATTAAACAATCCTCACAAAACCAGAAGTGCCACACAATACCACTTTGCTATTAAAGCCAGCAATGACAGTTTGGTCATTCCATACATCTTAACTGAAATAAACGCTCATATGTATCTCATCTTTCTTGAGGAAGCCCTTCCAGAATTGCTGACAGATGTTCATGCATAAATTTGATGCTGAATGTGGTTTCAACACTACAGGGTTCCATCTCATTATGGAATTTCTGCACATGACCATCTGGACAGGACATTTGAAAGTAGATAGATTGGACATGGTGGTCCCTCAGATCACGATTTGTCGCTTGATTTTCATTTGTGGGGGTGCCATGAAGGCTATCTTTTTGTAGACAATGGCCTTCAAAGCCATTGTCTACAAAGATGACCTTCATAGCCTAATACATTCTGAAATTGACTTTGATGCAAAAATCATCATTATTGCTGCTATGATCTGCAAAACATTCTGTATTTTTGAAAATGTTTGCCAAACCATGTAGGAAGATGATGATTATGCATGAAAGCCTATTGGCGGAATTTTGAACACCTCTCGTGATGCTTCTAACTATCGTACTATTGTTTTGTGTAATGAAACACTTAAAATTACTTTTTGTATTGTGTTCTTGCTTTGCCTTTATATCACTTTATCACCGGAGGGTGGACATTTGGGATTCTGCTTTCCAATGATTCTGATTCCTATTAATGTTTTCTACCTCTTCTCCAAGTTTATAGGTGGATTTCAGAAATACAGTATATAACATAATGTCAATAACTTACAGTCATAATTTTTAGTAATAAAAATAAAATGATCTAGTATATTCTCCACAGATGGCTGATACCTGTTGTTTCATTTTTTTTTTTTTTTTTTTTTTGTATCTTATACAAATGAAGCAAATTTTTTATTATTTGCAATTGATATCTTAAAAATACTATACTAAGTAAAACTTTTCCACTACTAAAATAATATAAATTATTCATATAAATTAATTAATTATTATTATTACATTTATTATTCATTAAAAGATGGGTAAATCAGAGATTAAATATGCATAGAAGAATCACAATAAAAACAAAACAGAAATATTTACTGAATATTTCGCAGAAATAGAAATAATTAATAAGCTTCAGAAAGAATTGATAATTATATTTTACTCCCTTTTCGAGTCTTTTTTATTGACTCTCACACATTGTGTTTTATCAGCCTATTACCAAAAAAAAAAAAAAAATAAATAAATAAATAAATACAGCCTCATCTGAAACTTTTGAAAGTTCATTTTATTTTGTTACTTTTTATATTTTTGTTTCATTTAGAATTGCTCATTCTTTTCTTGTATTAAAATTATCCATTACCTCAGGATAACAGTGCATCATCTTTTTGAAATTATTTTTAATGATACTTCTGGGAAATAAACAACCAAAGATAGCAGCTTATAATCAGCATGATGAAAGTCCCAATTTTTTAATAATAATATATAATAATCTATTAATTTATAATAATCTATAATAATAATGTATAATAATCTATTAAACAAATTGGCAGGAAATTATAATAGATATATGTGTATATTTAGATCTCTCTATATATTATTTTTGTTAATATGAAAATGGAAGCCATTTCTTTCTTACCTAATTGGATTTTTTTTCAATCTCTTGTGGCAGTTTCTTACAATCAAAATATTTTTTATGAACAGAAAATGTCTAAGACTAATACCTAAGCATATAAAAAATGCTTAAGTTTTTTTTTTTTTTAAAGTTATTAAGCATAGAATTATTAATAATAGTAGTAAGGTTTAAATAATTATATAAGCATTTCTGTTCAACAACAACAACAAAAAAAATAATAATAATAATAATAATAATAAATAAAATTGTCAAATCATTATTATTATATATTTTTTTTTACCTATATAATTACAATAATCAAAATTTAAAATGCAGTAATATGTATTTTTAGGCCTGATGGCCGAGTGTCTAGCACTTTGGTGCTTGGTGTTATAGTTTTCGGCTTCGAGTCCTGGTGGTGTTACGGATGTTTGTAGTGATTCGGAATCCACTTTAAACCGTAGGTTCTGGTCTAATATGGTTGACATTGGGCTGACAATCTACCCTGTGAAAAAGAAAACATCTTTCGTCTCAAAATCTGCCAATGGCCTTGGCCCGCCATGGGGCTGTTACACCAATGATGATGAATTTTTATTTTTATCATCCAAGAAAATGGAAGAAATTACTGATGAGCTTATTAACAAGTAGAGATTCCCAAACTGTAAAGGGGCAACTCAGGTCTAGCACAGTGATGTGGTGCAGTAATAATAACAAGTAGAGAAACATTCTGGATATTAATTGAACAAAGACACATTTGATAAATAGATGAATTATGCATCAAATTTATTATTTCATTACATAAAAATATTGATTGTGCCACTCTGACATGTGCTATGAATTCATATTACATAGCTGCTAAAATTCTCTCAGTTTGAAAAGGAAATGGATAATTTCTAATTATTATGGCACTACAACAAATGATCAATGCATTTTGCCAAATGGCCAGACCGTTACTGAACTAGTTTTAGCAACCATTGCCAATCAAAGCCTGTTTATCACAGGACAAGCTCTGGATAGTTTAGACCATAATAACAAGGAAGTATCAGTAACTACTAAACAATTCCAAAATTTTCAAATCACTTGATCAGGTTGAAAGAATAGATATTATTTTCTTACCTTCGATAACGGGTTTAAGACTGCTAAGAAATTCTTAATGAAATAATTTAATTTCTGTAAAATTTTTTACAGAAAGTTAAATGATGATTTTCAAATTCTATAATTTTCTTACGCAAGTTATTTTTATTTATTTGATGATGCAGTTTTATGGGAATTTAAGTTTAGTGACTTGTCCAGTTAAATATGTTTCATCTTTTTCTTTTCATATTTTAATTTATTAAAGCAAATTCAGTATCTCTATACAGAAACATATCTACTTTTGTGATAAATTGAAGCATATTAATGTGATAATGGTCAAAAATTTATTGCCTATTAAGAAGTTGTAAAATATAATAAAGTTAATAATTTTCAAAAAATACATAAATTTGTTACAGTAGTAACACATCTTTAGACAATACAACATCTTCCCTCACAACAGAGTGTCACGCAAAATATATGCAAATGTTAAAAACTTTAAATTTTCAATGTACACTATGTCAAACATAATTTGCCATTTTAATTTTGTTTCCTACCTTAAACGAATGATTTTACAATTTGAAGTTATTAAATGATGAAGAAAGTGACACCGGCATGCATTAAAATAACAATTATTCTTTAAAGATTTTTTTAAATATGCTACACAAATTTAAGTTTTGGCTATAATACAAACATACTTAATGCCCTCTATATGAAAAAGGTAGATTAATGAATCCACACATACCTCATAAAATTTCAAGAAATACTACAAGATGATTGAAATTTCATAACTATTTTTTTTATATTAGTGATAATTTTTGGATATAATTAAATGCATGATTATGACAATATATGCTGCCATATTCTTCCTTACATTTATGAATAACAATAATTTAGTGCCATTTGCTACTACAAAATGATATTCCACTAACAAAAAGTATTAGTAATAAAACTATTTGAAAAGAAATTATGAACATTTCTTCATTACACTGTTAAAATCGAAAAATCATTTATGTGTATGTGTGCCATAGTAGCTATATAAATTAAAAATGTAAAGAATAAATTTAAATATTCTGCTTTCCCACTAAACGAATTCTTAATGATTAATATTTTCCCAATTTATTGCAATCTTTTTTAAAAATATTTTTATATCTTGATATTTGAAGTAAACAGGATAAAGTTAACAAAGGTTCAGATTTCTAACTAATTTCAGGCAATAAAAATTTTATTTATATGTAGTGGAAAAAAAAAAAATATTATTGAAGTTTTTCAGTTTTATTTTTTATTACCTTGCAAACAATCAAAAATAAGAAAGGTTATGGATAATGTAGCATTAAATCATACAAGTTTTATTCAAACATAGGACAGGTTAATGCTTTTATTATAACAATAACCATATGATTTTGGTTACTTAAACTTAAATATAAAAATTACTTTTCCTTTAGGGATTTGGTCAATTTAATGTGTTTCTAGGAGATGCTGAAAAAACTGCTACCATTAAATGTATTGGTTTGGTTTTGACGCTCAACGGTCATTTTGTGAACACTTTAGGTTAATTAGGCTGGGACCTACAGTTCAATGTGGGATTCCAAACCACTAACAAACATCCATGCTACCACCAGGTTAAATGTGTTGGCAAGACTATTCTAACACAAAAATTATATCAAATATTATAGTAATTAAATATAAAATGAAAGGGGAAAACTTACGAGTATTGAAGATATCTTTTCACGGGCATCAGAACTATAAGAAAGAGATAGTATTATATTTAAAATGTTTTTATTTCTAACATTAAGAAGTTTTAATTTTAATTTACATAATGAAATAAATTGGCTTGAAATTTTAGACTTTCAATATTTATTTAACTTTTTAAGTTTGATATGAGTATATACTCTTATATCACTTCATTTAAAAATTTCATACTCGGCACAACAATTGATATATTGATAACATTTAAAATATCATCAATAATGGATAAGATAAATTATGAAAAATTAAAAAGAATAGATATAAGAAAAAAAAATCTTCATATCCATTTGTATATTAATTTGCTTCAAACTTCTGCTTCAATTAAAAGACACATTCATCTGTATTCATAATCAAATCGATTTAAATTATGATTTAATAGTATCTCATGTTAATATATATTCAAGCTATAAGGAATTTCTATTAATTAACATTAACCCTTTTTAAGTTAACAGAATGTCATTTAGCAGAAAACAAACACAGACAAAAAAAAAAATAATCAAATTTCTAATAGGATTAGTAACTACTATGCACATAATAATTGGAGAAATAAACAAGTTTGATGTATCATTACCATTAGTGTCTTGTAACATAGTCTTTTTTCAATTTTTAAACACATTAGAAAGTATTATTTAAAAAATTAAACATAAGTAGAATTTATAAATAAAACCAGGTAATTAAAAAGCACATGTGCAACATTTTTAAAAAAATTCTCACTATTTCCATTAAAAAGTGCAATGTAAAAAAAAAAAAAAAAAAAAAAATCATTAAATTAATGCACTTATTTTTTTTTAACTTCCCAATTTAAAGAAAACAGCATTGCCTACATCATTTTTATTTGCATCACAAAAAATAAATGTAAGAAAAAAGGTACTACGTATTAACGGTACCTTGGCGACAGTCGCGTTAATAAAGAGCACTCGCGCCAACCGCAGCTTCAAATTTGGCGGTTTTTAAGTGGCACCAATCTATTCTATTGGTTTGGTAACCTTAGTAGCTGTTAGATTGGCGACACTTAAAAACCGCCAAGTCTGTCGCCAAGGTACCGTTAATACGTAAGTACCGAAAAACTGATTCAAAATTAAAAAAAAAAGTATGAGATAATTTTTAGTGCATTAATGAAACATGAAATCATGTAGTTTTAGTTTTCTCTAAAAAGGGATTCTATTTAATTTAATTATTTTATTACTCGGATATTTCTTTAAAGGGAAAAAGACATTTTATTTTTGTTATTATTTAATCTAACATATATTAATGATGAGATTAATAAAACATAACCAATCATGCTGTTACAAAAAATTTTATTTCTTCATATTAAAAATAACATATATTTCTTAAACCACATTTTTAAATTAAATCTTTTTTATGGCATAAACTTTTATTTGCTACAATATATTTAAGTCTACCTATTTATAAATTAAAAAAAATTTCTAATCCAAATTTTTAAAAAAAATATTAATTATTGAAGAATTATTTTTAAAGGCAGCTACTTTTGTTCTTCTAAGTTTATAAAGGGCATCTAATATGCTTATAAATTATCTCTTAATCAAAAAACCAATAGAAAAATAAATAATTCTTAAATGAAAAACACAAAGAAAATTGAAAGTGCAGCCTAAGGTTTTTTTCTATAGTAAATGCTTTGGAAAAATAACTTTGTGAATAATATACATAAAAATATGATGTAAAAGAGAAAAAAAATATAAGGGATGCAAGAATGTTTGAAGATGCCACCTTATCTTAAAATATTTTATTCATAATGAATACAAGTTAATTTCATCAATTTAAAAAGGATAGTGTTTAAAAAATGGGTAATAAAATATATATATATTTTTAACTATATAATTCATGGGAGAGATTATGAAAAAAAAATTTTTTCAAAAATGTTATATAAATTGAAGGCCAATGATTTATTTAGTTTTTCATTTTCAAAGAATATCTGAAACTTCGATCATATCTACCATTTAAAACATTTTTATCAAGCACTTGCAAAATTTTTTTTTTGTACATTAACAGAAAAAAAGACAATAAATGCTTTTAATTAACAAAAAATTGATATTCTTTTCAATCAACTCCTATTATTACTTATGCTATAATTTTTACTATATTTAAAGGTACTACAAGAATAAAAAAATTACAAATTTTTTTTAATGAAATACAGTTTATTTTTAGTATCTTCCCCATGATTTCAGTTACAAAGAAAATAAAAATTGCAACAAATTTATATTTTTATCAAATTAACTATATGTAAACAAAAGAAATCTAAAAATGAAATAAAAAAAATAAAAACCTGAATGAACACAAGTGGATAATGCACAAAATCAAAGTAAAAAATTTCTGATCATAAATTGTTTTATTATTATTTATTCTTTCTAGGAAAGAAGAAAAAATAATTGAAAATACAAGACAAATTTTTTAAACAAATTACTATTTTAAATAATTGTCAGATTTATTTTATACTATATTCATAATTTCTTTTTAGATAGCATGAAATATTCACAAAAGATTAAAATATTTCACTAGAACATTAATCGAAAAACAACTTTTTTCGAATTTACTATTAAATAAATTATACTGGAATCTGGATTAAAATATAATTGTGCATTTAACCAAAATTTTTACTCAGATCAGTATTAATGTAAAATAATTAAATTCTGGCTTAATTATACTTCATATTTTATTCCATATTTTTATTCCACATATATATATATATATATATATATATATATATATATAATGCTTTTTCTAGGGGTTTTTTTTTTTTAATAGATAAAAAAATTTGTATTTTATTTATTTTAAAATGCAGTAAATTTTGAGGATAAGAGAGTAAACACACAGATTAGATTTAACTTTAAATCTTAATGTTTCTATGAATTTAAAAATAAAATATATTTCTTTTTGGTGACATTTTTCAAATAATAAATAAAGTGAAACTTTTAGTGAAATTAATACCAAACATCATATAAAATATAAAATTATAATAAAATATAAAAAAAAAAACTAAATTTAAATAAAAATCACTTGGATGCAAAAAACTTAAAATAATATTTAAAACTATGACAAAGTGTTATGAATAAAAATATTTGTCAGATAAAAAACTAAGCATGTTTATCATGTGCATTTAAAGTATGTAGATTAAATTGTTATTAGAACTTTGAAAAATGTAAAATACAAAAATTTCTCTTTTTATATAAAAAATTATTATTCAAATAATTTGAATATTCATTAAAAAATCCTTATTTTAAATTAAAATAAAATATTAAAATTTTAATATCGTGTCGAAATAATTCAAATTAAAAAATTTTGATTCTATACAAGTGATTAAAAATGAAAAATGTCAACTCAATTTCAAAGCAACTCAAGAGATGACAATACTTTCAATTTGTTTAGTATAATATTTACCTTAAAACACTGCTCTAAAACGCTCTTGCATCTTCTCAGATTTAGGGGCATTTTATCATTAGGTTTAGGACTATTAACTTTTTAGATCGAATTTTCAAGATTAGCTAGCTTCCATGGAAGAATTTACCCTTGGCTGAACAGGATCACCGGGTTTACATCCCAAGCCATGATTGCTTAGCAAGGCGTCTTTGTCATGTTATGAAGGATGGATTTCTTTCTTTGTGTTTTTTACATTTTTTCCTATGATGGAAACTTTTGATTTATCTTTAGTGGGATGGTACAGATAGTTGTCTGTTTTCGAATTCAGTGATTGTATTCATCACTAACAGAGCAACGTGTTTGTCAAGGAAAATTACAAGTATTGGCGATAAGCGCCACCAT